>CBVK0105323265.1:0-10408 GCA_900067695.1 Picea abies | reverse complement strand
ACACCTAGAATTTGGTCTAAGGTTGTCCAAGAGTCATGTAATGTATAAATAAGGTCTAGAAGAGTTGAGAGGGGTTGGTCATTGTTCGTTGTTGTTACTATTATTGTTGAAGAAAGTGATATTGAGAGGGAAGTGTTTTATTGTAAGAGCATTATGTATTATGGATATTCAGCTGGGTGCAAAGATCAACCCTACAGATGGGTGGACAGGAAGGGGAGAAAGAGAGAAAGAGATATATCTACAGCTAAGTGTGCATATAGAATTGTATTTTTCATCTAATAAATCAAGAAGCACAGTTCTGTGGACGTAGCCCTAGGGAGAGGGTGAACTATGTATATCTTGTTGTTCTTTGTGGTTGATGTTGTGTTATCTGCTATCTGATATATTGTTACTACATTGTTGTGTTAGAGATAAGAGATATAACTAACTTCACAAATATAAGTATAACATTGTTAAGCATATCTAGGATTATATTTTGTTGTGTTCTAGAATCATTTTGAATTTCCTCTAGTTGTAGACAACTGTGTCCTGCAACCCCCTATTGCTACTTCGGGTGAGACTGCATATTCTTCGCAGGTGTTTCTGAAAGGGATGATAGTTAGGGTTTGTTGGTGCACTGTTAGAGTTGAACCCTGGGTCTACCCCTGTGCCAACATACCATATTTCATCAAAGAGAAAAAATGTTATTTGTTATTCCATAAACATCCTAATATGCCATTATTTGTTCCATAAATTCTCTGTATGCCATTGTAATGATGAACCATGAATCCAATAAGGACAAGTGATGATGAGATACCCAACAACTGAATATTTGTTTTTAAAACCAAGTCATTGTTTTCATTTCCCTTATAGAACATAGTACAAGCATGTATATAACATAGTATAGAACAAATTATACACATGTATAGAACAAAGTATAAAACATAGTATAGGCATGTATAGAATAGAGTATAGAGCACATTACATTTGGCACAATTTCCAAATAAGGTATGAGCCTGGCTAGTTATAGGAATTTTTTCTTCAGGATTTAACCATTTTTTTGGAAGCTATATCAAGCTCTGTATATCTATCATATTATGGAACATTAGGAAATAAAGTTTTGATTTTCCATATTAAATGAAAATCATCTATTAACTTGCAAACAATAGTTTGATCTTTCAAAAAACCATCCATATATTGAGACTTAGTTATATCATGCCTTGCTTTTATTAACATATCTTTATATGCTTCTTGATGAATAAAATTTCCATTTTTATCCCAACATGAAGTTAGTCCCATTTCAACTAATTCCTTGTATCTTCTCATGAAAGTTTTCGTACTTCTATGAATTCAACTACATTTATTTTTAGGTTGTTGAACCAAATTATTATTTGTTAATACCTTTGTAGTATCCATAATTAGAGAAGTATGATCATGGACACCCAAATACTTTAACATATTCCAATACTTATATTTAAGGTTTCTAGGAAGAGATAACATTTTTTTAATATACTATCAAATGATATATAATATAGTGGATCCATTTTTAGATATCATGACCCTTTTTCTAGAAAGATAGTTCTTTTCACACCAAGAGACAAACTCAAGAAAACAATAGGTTTGGGAAGTTATGAATTTACCCAAGTTTGACTCCCATATATTTAAATAATCATGCAAATACCTAAATCTATCATAGGCTAACTTTCTTGACTCATAAATATCAAACTGTGATAGAACAATTTCAAAACTTTCACAATCATGGTCGATTAGGAATTTTTCATCAGAGGATGATGGATGAACATAATGAATTATTGTATCCATCTATCCTTATTTTTAACAAGAAGAACAATTTGAAATAAGGAAATGAGAACACTACTCGAACTTATTTGTCAAAGGAGAATTTGACTTCTTTTATTGGATTCTACTATACTCATAACAATGTTACCATGTGAATTTACTTTTGGGGTTTATTCTTGTTGAACTTATGCTTAGAATAAGAGGGGGGAGAATAAATATACAATACATTTTTATTTATTTAACCATTCATAAATAATTCATTATCTGAGAAACAATAATCACATATAACTCAAATCACAATGCATAGAGTTTAACATGGAAACCCTTGCGGGATAAAACCACAAAAAATTATCTTTATAAATGTATGTAGGCACCATTCTACTATTACAAATATTGTAGGCACCAACCTACTAGAGACACTAATCTCCTTAAATAAGCACAAAATCGATAATATGTAGGCACCAACCTACTAGAGACACTAATCTTCTCAACTGAGAACCAACTCAACAAGATGTATGCACCAACCTACTAGAGACACCAATATCCTTAATTGAGCACCAACTCAATAATATATGTGTAGAAACCAATCTAAAATCTTCATACACAAAGTACTTCTGACTTCACCTGCATGATTCATTCCATAGAAAATCCTTCAAACACTAGAAAGTCTCATAGCATCATTCTCATAATGTAATCATTGACAACAACATCCACTAATGACAACATCCACTAATGGAAACATTCACTAAAAATAACATCAAAACCTCAAAACAATGCTTCTCAAAACATCATAGACCTTCATACCTTCATAACGTACCCTGAGAACAAGAAATACCTCAAGAAAATCCCCTAGAATTATCTTGCACACCTTTCGATCCCAGAAAGAAATCCCAACACCTTTAGCACACCTTACATCACTTCTGCGCACCTCAGATTTGATATTTTTCTGAGTTTATCTCCAAATGAAAAAATCTATCCTATATTTATAGTAGTTCTTTCCCCACTTCCAAGGCCGGCTTATAAAGACTGGTTGAGCCGACCTCAATTTTCTAGTTGGGTTGTTGGATGAAAAAAATTATATCTCCTCATTCCTAGGGATTTAGAGGGAATTTTACATACAGTTGGAAAGGTCTCAAAATAAAATTTTCAACCATATATCATTTACTCCCATTTGAGCTAGGTATGTAGGGTAAAAATGACTTCAAAGATAGGGTATCCAAACTAATCATCAAAAATCCAAAATTAATACTTTCAAAAAATCTCCATATTGCAATCTTTATCTTAGATATCTATAGGGTTGTAATATTTATCTTGGAAATTTGTAGGATCCCCCTGTCTTTGAAATCAATGACAACAATATTTTCAATAATCTCCCCTTTTGTCATTGATGACAACCCTTAGTCAATTATGCAATACTCCCCCTATTTGCAACTCTTCTTGTGCCTACAACATCCCCCCCTTTGAAATTAATTGAAAATGTTTGTTCCCCCTTGATCACGTGCTTCCCTTTATTGATGAGATGAGAGGGATATCTCTCCTAACTTCTGTTCCATACAAACTTTTTCTTCTTTGACTTCATCGAGTATTTATACATCACTTGAGGTTCTATTTTCATTTGCCACTAATATTCTTGAAGTTGTTTTTCTTATCTCACACCCTTTATAATGAAATGTGAGGTTGTAGCCTTGATCACACATTTTACTGACACTTAGAATATTGTTCTTTAACCCTTCAACACATAGGACATTCTGTGTCTTAGTATTTCCATGATCAAGACTAACAATACCTTTTTCAACTATCCTTGCAGAGCCATTATCTCCAAAAGTAACCCTGCCTCCTTTTTCTTCCTTCAAGGTGAGAAACTTGGGCTAGTCCACTATCATGTGTTTTGAACATCCATTGTCAATGTACCATTGCTTCCCTTCATTTTGAGCATAAAGTGCAAGTTTGAATTATTCCTTCCTCTATTCTTCTTGCTTCCTTTTCCACACCTTTATGTATAATTCTTTGCATTTCGAAAAAACATATTCTTCCTTATTTACTATGTTACTTCTATGGTCATGTGTTATGTGCCCATATTTATTGCACTGATAACATTCAACATTGTAATCAAGGGGAGAAAATGAATTGTAGTTTCTACTGACAAACCCATGAGAACTTCTAGTTTTGTGGCTCACATAATCATTCCTTGTGGTTTTATAAGAATCTCTATTTATATATCTCTCACGCGATCACTTCCTGCATAAACTTTGTAGTCTATTTCTTTATGACCAAATTTATTGCAAAAAAAAACAATATCTAAGAAAGATATTTTGGTACCGGTTTGTGAAAGCTTTTATTGGTGGAACAACTCTTATGAACTCATTCTTGTGGGTAGAATCATATTTTTGTTGGTCATCATTTTCTTTCCTACTGTAGCTTTCATTATTGATGGAGCCTTTCAAAATATTGGCATAG
Source organism: Picea abies (assembly GCA_900067695.1). Classification (NCBI taxonomy): domain Eukaryota; kingdom Viridiplantae; phylum Streptophyta; class Pinopsida; order Pinales; family Pinaceae; genus Picea; species Picea abies. Next base: position 6,175 of record CBVK0105323265.1, on the reverse strand, counting down.
ATTTTAGTTTTTTTTTTTTCATTTTCCTTTTCTGATGGATTTGTGACCTTAGTGCTTGCATCTCCCTCGGGGTTGTTTTTCTTTTCGTTGTAGCCCAGACCTGTTTTGATGAATGGTGACCTTTGAAAATTGAAAATACTATCTAATATTTCAGTACTCTTTCCAAACTTCAAGATTTTTTTCAATTGATCATTTTTTTTTCTCGATTTCCTTTCTTAAGGAAACTATTTCAACTTCTAGTTTCTTTCAATTTTATTCCTTTTCTTGTTTTTGGCTTCTCAACACTTCTTTTATCCCTTTTTCCTCTTCTAATTGAGTCTTTAGGATGAAACTATCGTTTTTGTTTCTTCAATATCATAACCATCCTCTTCATTTTCTGCAATTTCTCTTGCTGCTTTCTAATATTTTTCCCTAAGTATGTCTATTTCTTCTAATGCACTAACGAGTTCTGATTCAATATTCACTTTCCCATCAATGTCTTCTTCTTCTTCTTCGTCTGATTTTTATTTCTTATTGTCTTCACTTTTTTTATTGGTAGACTTTGTATCCATGGCCATGAATATGAGTTCTTCTTCGTCAATATCAATAACATGTCCATCACTTTCTTCATATGAGCTACTATCCTCTCTAGAGTAAAAAATCTTCTTCTTAGTATATTTTACTCTTTTGTGTGTATAATATTTGCTTCTATTGTTATTCTATTATTTGAAATTATTGTCCTCATCATCAATGTCTTCCATTTTTTCATATGGACATTTAGCAACAAAATGTACTACTATACCACAATTAAAACATATGAAGGGTAGCTTGCCTTTGTGTTTTCTAGATCCTCTTTTCAGATTTATCACAAATTGTGCTTCTTCTATATCCAATTCATGGTTGGAACAATCACAAAATTTGAGTCCTATTTTTTCTTAGTTGATGCTTTAATTTTTTTTTCCTTTCGTGTTGGATTTTATTTTTCTATCCTCGACTCATATGCAGTGAGAATCCTGTGCAACTAATCGATCATTAATTTTTCTAGATCCTTAATTTCTTCAATGGCACAAACCTTGGCATCAAATATTAAGTGGAGAGACTTGAGCACCTTTTTCATAATCACTGATTCTTCAATATCCTCACCAAGTCCTATAATGGTGTTGACAATTTCATCCACTAGAAGAAAATAGGATGCAACATTTTCTTTGTCTCCCATTTTTAAACTCTCGAACTATATTCTATGATTTTGGAGATTTTCCTTCTTCACATTGTCATCACCTTCATAGATGTTTTGAATTTTGTCCCAAATATCTTTTGTTGATTTACAATGCATCACCTTGACAAATTTTGATTCTGATAGACCACTCAATATATCATTCATGGATTTTTCATTATGTTCACTAGGATTCTTCCCAAACACATCTATTGGTGGAGTTGTTGGGGATATATAACCATTCATGAATGATTTCCAAATATCAAACCCAATATTTGTTAGATAAGTCCACATCCTTCCACTCCAAAATACATAGTTTGTTCTGATAAATAATGGACCCTTGTTTATGAAGAAGCCTTCTTGACTAGCCATGTGTGTTCCTGAGATATACCTTCGAATGGTTATATTGTTTCTGAAGGAACCTTCTCTAATACCAATTGTTGAACTTATGATTATACCGAGGGGGGGTGAATAAATATATGATACTTTTTAATTTTTTTAACCATTCATCAATCATTCATTAGATGAGAAACAATAATCACATATAAACTCAAATAACAATGCATAGAGTTTAACGTGGAAACCCTCGTGGAAGAAAACCACAAAATCTTGTCTTTATAAATGTCTGTAGGAACCAACCTACTTTTACAAATATTGTAGGCACCGACCTACTGGAGACACCAATCTCTTTAAATGAGCACCAACTTAGCAAGATGTAGGCACCAACCTACTGGAGACACCAATCCCCGCAAGTAAGCACCAACTCAATAAGATATGTGTAGACACCAATCCAATATCTTCATACTTAGAGTACTTCTGACTTCACCTGCATGCTTCATTCCATAGACAATACTTCAAACCCTATAAATCCTCATAGCAGCCTTCCCAAAATGTAATCATTGATGACAACATCTAATGACAACAACATCCACTGACGGAAAAATCCATTGACAATAACATCACAACCTCAAAATAGTGCACATGACAACAATATAGACATTCAATCCTTCATAGTGCACCTTGAGAACAATAAATACCTCGAGAAAATCCCTTATAATTCTCTTGCACACCTTTAGATCCTAGAAAGACACCTCGACACCTTTAGTGCACCTCAGATCACTTCTATGCACCTCAAACTTGATCTCTTGCTTGGTTTCTCTCCAAATGTGAAAATATATCCTGTATTTGTAGTAATTGTTTCCCCACTTCTAGGTCCGACCTATAAAGACTAGCTGAGTTGACCTCAATTTTCTAGCTAGGTTGTCATATGGAAAAACTCATATCTCCTCATTCCTAGGGAGTTAGAGGGAATGCCATATATCATTGGAAAGGTCTCAGAATAAGATTTTCAACCATATAACTTGTGATCCCATTTGATCTGGGTATGTAGGGAAAAAAAACATTCAAATATAGGATATCCAAACTGATCATCAAAAATCAAAAAGTAATATTTTCAGCAATCTCCATCTTTCAATCTTTATCTTGGAGTCTCCTCCAAAATGTTAGTGGCTTGCTCCTCTGTGCACTCTCCATACTGGTAGACAAGGTTGATCCAATGAAAATATCGGTGGGTTTATCCTCTACACACTCTTCTTACTGGAAGGTGGGGTAGATCAATGCAATGGTAAACAAGTTTGGAGTGGGTTTATTTGGTCGGGATTTTGGTGCCATAGTGTGTTTTTAATGTTTGATTTTTTTATTTCTTGTTTATTTTATATTTTATATTTGTTTGTAATATAATTTATATTTAAATTCATAAATAATGTGTATTATATAGTTATATATAACCCCATTAAACCTTAAACCTCATAACCCCTAACCACTAAATCCCATAACCCTTAAACCCCCTAACCCCTCCATCCCTAAGTCTTAAACCCCAACACTAAACCATGTCCACCAAAAACTATTTCATGTGTTAAACCTTGTAATGGTTGCCATATGAAACTTGGATCTCAAAGATTCCATTTAGGGCCTAGGTAGTGGTTTTGGATCATGCACATGATACCTATGGTGGATGAGGGTGGAGGGTTAGAAATTTATCGAGGTCAACAATTAAATATCATTGATATTCTTCTTCATCCAACTCCAAATCTATATCATCCAATTCAAATTCTGGTCCAGAATTGACATTGAAAGGATTTGGCATAACAACATCATCATCAATGTCATTTTCGATAATTTCATCATCAATATGATCATCAAAAACATTGCCATCTACGTCTATCTCAACTTATTCATCTTCTTTATATAACACATCTACTTTCTTCTCTGCTTCTTCTTCTTCTTCAATATCATCTTCTTCCGCTACATTATACTTTACATGCCTTCCTCTTGGATCATATCTAAAAACACATGACTATCCTGCTTCACCTAGAAAATATGAGTAAAATACCTATTCACATTGGCTTGGAAGAACATAAAGCTCAGTACCCAACTCAACCATACTTTTCTTAACCATGGTAAATCCATTAGCATGCTCAGTAATAGTTCTTTCAGGATCACATTCAATCATCCATAGCTTGTACCATTAGACCTTGAACAGGTCTAATTTAAAGGATTTAAAGTCACATTCAAGTCTATCATTCAAATACCAATAGTATCTATTTTTAGATACCTCAGGATGGTTGTCACTTCTAGACAAAACATTAGTGACTTGAAATACTGTAGTTATTCCACAATCAAAAGTTTTTTCTTTTCATCTAAATTTTTGATGAAAAATTTAGGACCATTGCACCACATAGCCTTGTGGTGTTTCAACTGCATTATTCCCAACACGTAAAAAACACATTGTCAATCAATTAACATATTTATACTTAGTAAATATTTTAATAAAATAACATAACACATATATCAATATAATGGAAAATAAGTAAAAAATGTGGGTGAATATGCTTTCTTTTTTATCATTTAAACCATATGCCAAATTAATTTCCCTATGTGTAAGATTGGTATCTTGATTACAATGATCCTCTTTAACCAATGTAGCCACCCCTTCCCACGATAACCTACCATAACAGTGTATACATCATTTTATCCATACCTTCTTCCAATAAAGATTATTTGTGATGTATAAATATAGTGCATCCCACTCTCGACCAACTATATGAACACATAACAATTCAGTAATAATTAGGTACCATGGAAAATATCAATAATTAATAGAAGAATAAAAAATAAATAGATATGATATACATAAAAATGAATAGACAAAAGTATTGTAGATCTCTATGATCTATTTACCTTTCACTTTCCTCATTCTACATTTCCCCAACATGACCTCCCCTTCAATTTTTTTGATGGAGTTGACACTCGAAATAAGAGGCACATTCATATATGTTTCTAATTTAGGAAGATAATGACTAATATACACCAAGGATTGATATACAGTATAATGGTCCAACATAGAACCCTTAGGACATGTTATTTTTCCAACAAAGGCCTTCAACTATTTCAAATTCCTCTCCACCATCCACATTTACTTTGTGTGTACATGTCCACACATTTCAATCTCCTCAACTTGGTGTATGAGGTAGTGTTCTTGTGCATTGAAAAATGCTAGAGGTAGTTACTTTTTCATTTCACACATTAGGCGAGGAAGTTCTCTCCTCTAGTTGTTTATATCTTCTTTATGGACTTATTTAGATGGAAACCACCTACAAATGATGCACATAAATCATAGGTTTAAGTATATAAATTGCAAGTAAAACACATGTGAACAAGTTCTACAACAAATTTTTTTCATAGAAATCGTTACTTGCCTCAAATCATATATGACTTGTTTTATGTTGTTTTCAAAATTGTTTGGAAGAGATAGAGGTAGAACATACTATAACAAAAAAATAATCATTATAAACATTAGAGGTAGAACATACTATAAAAAAACAAAAGAATGAAAAAATACCAGAAAAATGTATACTAATATAGAAATATAACAAAATAATTACCTTAATGAAGGTATGCCGGTAATGAGTTTTTGCCCCACCAATTTCATTTTTCTTCATTAAGATATTATTTATGTTTGAAGCAAATCCCGTGGGAAATTTAATTTTCCTAATGAACTCTTTTACAAAATTGCTTTGCTACTCTCTAAATAACCATGGAGCATTATCTTGATGTCCATTTCTATTTGAATTAATCACATTTTTCATTGCATGATTGGCTTCCTAAATGTCACTACAAATTTTGACAAATTTGTCTTTGTCACTCCTTCCATCTAATATTCTCCATAATGTTTCTATTACATTATTCCCTGTATGAACTGTATCAAACAAATGAGCTATTTGTAGGTGCTCATAGTAGGGAAACCTGCTAAATTGTTTAGGGTATCTTGTCATTCCTCATGGAATCCCATTAATTTCTTGGTGACATTTATGAAAAATAAATGAGATTACAACAATAATTGTTAGGTACAATAAACAAAATTCAATACAAATTAAAATTGTAAAATATTAATACATATGATACATAGACTAATTGCTTACCTTGAAAATTTCTATTCTATTCCAACTTCCATAGGTGAGGTGTCATTCTTCGTGGTTTTATTCTAGTCTCTCTTTCAAATTGAAAAAATGTTTTTATGTAGTTCGATACCTATGGTTCTTAGGGAGGAAGTGCATATACTCATCAAACACCTCATTTCTTAAACTTCTTGAACGACGATATTTCATCCTAGGACACATACTGGACATGCAAATTTACCCTTTGTTTGACGACCTACAACATATGGATTAATGTTGTTATCAATTATATACCAAGGAACTATTTAAAAAACATGCATGATATTTTCAAAAAATTATATACTATTAAAGTGAAATAGTACATTACATACCACAGAAATGTGTTATCCCTAACACAACATGAATTTTCCATGTAAGTATTCCATGGAATTGAAATTTATTTTTCCCTATTGGTCTAGAGATGTCGTACATAGTGATGCCAACCCATAACTTTAGTAGCTCGTCGATAAGAGGCTCAATATATACA
>CBVK0105323248.1:0-12185 GCA_900067695.1 Picea abies | reverse complement strand
TTTTGTTACATCATCTTCTTTCGTATCCCGTTCTCCTCCCAAGGAACATAGAGTGCCCTCTTGTGAAATTCAAATTGAGAAAGGGAAGAGGCCTATTATTACCCCTAGCACCGATACATCCCAGTCATCCTCTATGCACTCAATGCAAAAGTTAACAAAGGCAGAATGTGGTAAGAGGGAAATAACCTTCAGTGACATGCATCCAAAGTTAAGTAAGTATGAAGAGAAAAATGATTTTCTTGAGAACGTACAAAATCTTAAATTAGATGAATCTGAAGGCAGGAAACAAAGAGAAGTTTATTTTAAGAATAAATTCCCCCAACTCTTTTAACTTACGTTATGATAATGTTTATTATTTTTACTTGGACATGTGAAACTTTATTTTGGGACAGACAAGCAACATTTGATATTTATTTTTGAAAGATGTAAAATATCATATTATTTTGTTATATGGGGAGTTACAAGTGTTTGCTGACATGAAATTATTTTGATGAATTCCTTTTCTTGATTTATTTTCTACTGTTGAATTGTATATATTCAAGTTATTTTGGGAGCTACAAGGGAAATTTTGTAAAATAAAGATACAAGGATCTAGTGGGACCCCACCTATTATTATTTAAAATATAAAAACATATTATGACCCTTATCTTAAATTAATGTCTTTTTTTAAATGAAAAGTTAATTTAATCTAAAAAATGGTTGAAGTACCTAACTACTTCAAAGAAGATATAAAACTAAGGAAGGGGTTCAACAACAAGAGAAATAAAAATGAGACTACTAATAAGGTATGCTTAAGTTATGAGTGAGATATTCATCTATTCATTCCGTTCTGAGTTTTCATAAGAGTTGAACTGTCTTGTTGACAACAAGGTTGTTTTGAAGGTGGCAAATAGAAGACTAGGATGCATTGATCGTTGATATGCTCCAAGATTATTTATTTTATTGAAGTCTGTTTTGGCTTAATTAGAAGTTTTGAAATCATTCAATGCTAATTAATGCAAGTTTTGCAGAGTTCAAAACTATGATGCACATGTAACTTGAAATGATCTAGACTGGTCTTGTGTTGTGATCTTTTCTTTTGACATTAATTGTCCATGTATGAGTTTTAATTACATCTTGGAATTCCAAGAGTTTCCTTGGTCTCGACCCTCACAGGGACTTGAAAATGACATTTTCATTTGCAACTTAGAGTTGGCATTAATAAAAGCTTCATCAATTTCTTCTCACTTTGAGAACTATTGGGATACTATTATTTCATATTTTATTACATCATTATTTTGTTTTAATTTTCATCTTTATTAGTCCTTTATTCACATACTCATTTCATTATTTCTTTGTGTCATATTCTTATTTTTTGTTAGTTTTTTGTAGCTTGGAGGTACTTCTGCATTGGCAGTGCCTAACATGTAGAAGTGACCGAGCAATTGTCTCTCTCTAGAGACTTGACTTTATAAAGTGATTTATAAAGTTAAGTGGGGTATTTTATTATTTAATGAGTAAAAATGACTTTATAAAGTTTGGGTCACTTAAGTGATTTAAGTGAACTCAATGAAATATTAAGTCACATCTATTGATCTTGGGGAGAAAGATTGAATCTCAACCATTGAGATCTAGGGTTAGGGAAATTACTCATTAATGGATAAATAAAAGGATCATGGGAGAGAGATAGGGGCACACTTTTTCCAAGAGAGATATAGAGATTGAGTTGAAAGAAAGGGATAAGAAGCAACAAGAGTGGGGTGCAAAGCCCAAGAGAAAGAGAGGACACACATCCCAAGAAGTTCAAAATTTATGACAACAGTACCATACAACACTTAATGTTGTCCATACAATTCATATTTAGCAAGTTGTAGAACGAGGTTATGCATAAAAATCAAGGCAAGAGATAAGGGCATGGTTTTCGAGGCATTTGCTGTTGGAAGAATCTGTACAGTCCATACTAAAAGTACAATATATAATAGGCACAATTTTCGAGGTAGTTTTGGAGCTGGTGTAGACTATACATGGCCATATAATAGTGGCATATTTTTCAAGACAAAATTGGCACTGTTTTTGAGGAGGATATTGTGCTTGGATTGTGAGATAAGTATTGTCATTCTTTGTTGGAAATTTTTAATGCTGTAAACTTAGAAAATGTTTGTGAGCTCAATAAAAAAGAATCTCTCTTGGACTGGTTTTCCCGTCAGTGTTTTTTCCAGGGGAATTGCCCAAACATCTTATGTCAAATGTGTACTTGAATGCTTGTCTGCCGTTAATTTATTTCAGCTGCTAAGTTTCAAATTGCTTAGTCATTTGTATTTCTGCTCATAGTTCCATTTGAATGCATATGGTTTACTTGCATTATTGGTGAATGACTATTGGAGGTTTGCATATGGTTTACTTGCATTATTGGTGAATGACTATTGGAGGTTGAAATATGTTTATTGATTAAGTGTTTGAAGAAAGTCACATTAAATTTAACATGGTATCAAAGCTTGGGCTCTGAGGTTTAGTGGACAAGATTTTGGCACTTGGATAACAATGACTTGCAGGGGTTCTTGCTAGGAAGAAAGAAGGGAAAAAGATTCTTGGTCATTTGGACAAGGATGGATTCCAGTATTAGGTATGCAGATAGGTTGGAGGGGATCTCTAACTATCTGCAATGGAATGTGAGGATTGCAGTTGTTCTCAAGGAGAAAAATCTTTGGAATTTTGTGAGTACCACAGTGATAGTGCCTTCATCAAATCCCGTTACTGTAGACCTCCATGAGGTGAAGGAAGCAAGGACACAGAGGATACCCCTGGATGGGGTAAATACCACATGATCCCACATTTGGATAAGAAGACAACAACTAGGGAGATGTGGGATGCACTGACAAAATTGTACAAGAACGAGAATAGGAAGATGGCCCTAAGGGACAAGCTCCACAACACTAGGATGGCCAAGAGAGAGAGTGTGGCCTCCTATCTCACATGGATTAGGTAGGTGAAGGATGAGTTGGGTGTTGTTGGTGAGATTGTTCCAGACTCATAGTTGGTGTGCATAGCCCTGAAGGGCTTCACCAAAGAGTGGGATGCGTTCATGAAGTGCGTGGTGGTCATAGAGAAATTTCCCACTTGGGAGAGACTTTTGGATGATTTTACCCAGGAGGAGATCTGGGAGGGATCTCATAGTAGAGATCAAGAGAAGGCAGAGGGTGGTGTAGACAAGGAGAATGTTTCTCTTGTGGGAAAGAGCAAAGGCAAGAAGAAGGACATGAGAAAAGTGAAATGCTTTGCATGTCATAAGACTGGCCACTCTGCTAGTCAATGTTTGGACACAAAGAAGAGAAAGAAGGATCCATAGGTATCAACATCAACTGAGGTTGATGAGTTTGCTGAGAAGTTTGAGAAATGATTTTCTCTGATGACTTGTCTTTGAGGCAGTGATTGTCTAGTGTGCGAGGACATTGAAGCATGCTTTTTGGATAGTGGTGCATCTCGACATATGACGGGAATGAGGTCAATGCTCCTTAGTTTTTCAAAGATAGAATCAGACTTCTATGTGGGTTGTGGGGCTAGCACCAAGAATGCAGTGAAGGGGGTTGGATGTGTGATATTACAGGTAGAGTTAGGATGTTTTCTGGAGGTGACCGATGTATTGTTTTTTCTAGAGCTGCCAATAAATTTTCTCTCAGTGTTATATTTGGAGGATGAGGGATGTGTAGTTGTGTTCTTTTGTGGATAGGTGTTCCTATATCTAGAGGGAGCTACTCCAGACTCAACAATAATGCTTGGTGTCAAGTATGAGAGGTTATATAGGTTGCTGGGATAACCCGTGGTTAGATCCAGTGGATTCTTGGATTTAGAGTTATTGTCAGTATCAAAGACTAATAGTTGTGAGGCTTCTTCTAGTACAATCAAGCGACTTAGCTGCTATGTGATGACAAAATTGGATGCTCAAGAGAGTGAGGATACTCTTAGGAACATATCTTGGATGCAAAGGTCTCCATATTAGAGTTCAACACATGTAGCAATAGGGGCTTCCAATTTAGAGGGAGTAGAGGCTTCTAGTTCAGAGGGAGCAACTACAACAATAGATGAGATGATGAGGTTGGAGACATATCCAAGTGGAGGTTCCAGAAGTACCTACCTCACTAAGAGGTAGTGTTATTTTTTTGTAGCTCAGAGGTACTTTTGCATTAGCAATTCCCAACATGCAGAAGTGACCGAGCAAATGTATCTCTCTAGTTACTTGAATTTATAAAGTGATTTTAAAAATTCAGGTGGGGTCTTTTATTATTTAATGAGTAAAAACGACTTTATAAAGCTAGGGTCACTTAAGTGATTTAATTAAAATCAATGAAAGATTAATTCACGTCCATTGATCTTATGGAGAAATATTAAATCTCAACCATTGAGATCTAGCGTTAGGGAAGTTACTCATTAATGGGTAAATAAAAGGAGCATGGGAGAGAGATGGCGACAAACTTTTTCGAAGAGATTTAGAGAGATAGAGTTGAAAGAAAGGGAGAAGAAGCAACAAGATTGGGGTGCAAATCTCAAGAGAAAGAGAGGGAACACATCCCAAGAAGTTCATCATTTATGAATACAATACCATACATCACTTAATGTTGGTCGTACAGTTCAAATTCAATAGGCCGAACAATGAGGTTATGCACATAAATAGAGGAAGGAGATAAGGGCATGATTTTCGAGGCATTTGTTGTAGGAAGAATCCGTACAGTCTATACTAAAAGTACACAAGATTTCAAGCATGATTTTCCAGGCAGTTTTGGAGCTGGTGTAGACTATATAGGGCCGTACAACAGTGGCACATTTTTTGAGGAGGATATTGTGTTGGATTGTGAGATAAGTACTGTCATTGTTTGTTGGAAATTTTTAATGCTGTAAACTCAAAAAATTTCTTTGAGCTCAATAAGAAAGAATATCTCTTGGACTAGTCTTCCCTTCGAGTTTTTTCCAAGAGAATTGCCCCAACATCTTGTGTCAAATGTGTACTTGAATGCTTGTTTCATGTTCATTTATTGCCACTGCTAGGTTTCAGATTGCTTAGTCATTTGTATTTCAACTCATAGTTCCAGTTGAATGCATATGATTTACTTGCATTATTGGTGAATAACTATTGGAGGTTTAAATATGGTTATTGACTAAGTGTTTGACAAAAGTCACAGTAAATTTAACATTTTTGAGTTATAATACTTACTTATATAAAACACATAAAAATTATATATTTTAAAAAGGATATCTGATCCAAGAACTACATTTATTTAGGTCTGATTAAAGTTTTGACAGGCTATAAACCAATGTAATAATCCCGCCTATCTCACCTAGCCCGATGAGATTCGAAAATATATGAGTAAGGAGTATTATCATTCCTTGCATCAACATTTCTTTGGCGACCATACTGGGGATATTTTTTTACTCTCTAGTTCTTTTCTTTTCTTTCTTTGATTTCAAGGACTTTGTCTACCCATAAACATCCAAACATAAGATTTCATTTGCTTGATCAAATAAGTATTTCTTAAGGCATATATGATTTGATTTTAAAAATTGCCATTTCTCGTGAACAACTTGAACATTCTTGGGCAGTTCTTTCTCATGACATAGGAATTCAAGAGCAAAGAGAGGGCATTGAAAGAAAACACAAGCTCATAACCATCCTCCTCATTAGAAGGTTTTCTTATGACCACTCAATCTTATGTATCATGACGAACGAGGGTTGAAACACCTGAATTCGATACTTTCCTTGAAATTGGAATAAATAAGGCAATCTTAGAAAACCTTTATCCAAAGAATTGACAATGTCTATCTGATTCCAAGATTGAGGTTACAATTTTATAAAAAAAATTCTCTCCTAAGAAGATCACAATGAATTATTTTGGTGGTTCTGGTACTACAAGCAGACCCACTTCCTCATGGACTTCTTCCTCATCCCTAATTAGAAGCATGTACAACCATTTCAATCATGTTCAATCTACAACAAATCATACAAAGGTAATCAAACAATAAGGTTTATTCCAATTTGGAGAAAATGCTAACATTATTCCTTGGCATGTATCTTCTCCTTTCAATCTAAATCCAACAACCAATCCTCTTCCAAAATTTAAGGATCATTTTCCCAAATTCTTTCGCAGTGGAACTATCTCTGTCAATGAAAATTTAGTTGCATTATCTAATGCATGTCATAATATAGGGGCAAATGATAATGATACATCTATGAGATTATTCGTTAACTCTTTGGAAGGGAAAGCTGTTGTAGATTTCTTTGAATTACTGGCTAAAATATTTTCGACTTGGACTAAGTTATGCTATTGGTTTAAATCCACTTATGGATAGCCCAAAGTACAATAGATTTGTTGATATATTATAACAATCTCATTTATAACAAAGGTGAAACAATCAAATCCTTTAATTTACGTTTCACTAAATTGTATAATCAGATCCCATAAATTATACAACCTCATAATCAAGCTGCTTTGATGCATTATTACAATGCATTGCCATATTCTTATCATCATAGATTAAAAGATAAAAATAATAACACTTTGGGATCAACATTACAAACTTGTTTAGAATTTGAAGAACAATTGACAACAACAAGTTTCCCTGTTGAAGATCACGCTAAAAAAACTAATATGTCAATTGTATTGCATCTTGTACATGACATGAGGAACACGATGATTGCTTTTGAGAGAAAAGGTGTTGCTTTGACCTCTGCAGAAACCTCCACACAATATTCCTTGAGAAATCAACCTCAAAGTTTTCAACCTAAGGCAATCCTCTTGAGGGCATGGTGTAATTTCTGCAAGGAAAATCATGATGAAAATACTTGTGAAGTGAGAAGGAATGCAAGAGAACGGATTTTGGGGAAAATATATGATTCTACAATCTCTACTTTAGATTAGACTCCCGAAGAGGATGTAATGATGGTTGATACTCAAAATAAATCTTATCAAAACAAGAACAAAGGTGGCCCTCAAAAAACCAATTTTTCCCCAATTACATCCTCTCATCAAATTAATTCTCAAGCCACAAGGGGTACTCAAAATCCTAAGGTAATTATAACCTCATATTCTTCATCAAAGTATAATATTTTGAAACAATTGGCTAATATTAAAGAAGATGCTTCTTTATTTGATATGGTAATTGTTCTTGAAAAACAAAAGCATCTAAAAATTTTTATGGAAGGTAAGACTTATATTGTTGCCAATTTAAATGAAGAAAAAAATGACGAAGAATTGTATGTAAATAAGCTAGGGGTATACAATCCTAGGAACCTTGTAAAAAATCCTCCTTTTTATGTTTCAATGAAGATTATGGATAAAATCGCACATTGTTGTTTGATTGATGGGGATCTGGTCCCAACGTTATGTCTAAAATAATTATGGAAGAATTAGGTCTTTCATGCATAAATGAAAATTCAAAAAGTATGTTATCATATAATAATCAACAACAAGATACAATTGGTGAAATTAAATACTTAACTTTGGTATTGTGTGCAAATCCTGAAATCAGGACCACTTGCAATATTCCAGTAAGAAATTACTCTATTATTTTAGGAACAGACTGGAAAGATTTCACTGATGGATACATGTCATTGGATGGAACACACATGTCACTTCCTAAAAATGGAAAAAAATATTATTGTTCTTCATGGAGGATGAATCTCACCATATATTGAAAGAGTGCCTCAACCACATGAAAATTTTATTGACGAAGATATCGAGGCATATTCTATATTTTTAGAAGAATATGGTAACTTTGTCACACAACCTCCTAATCCTGAAGATGGTATGTGGAATATGCATTTTGATGGTGCATGTTCTAGTGAAGGAAATGGAGATAGTGTAGTACATTACTCACCTATAGAAAAAAAAAATCATATTTTTTGTTACAGATTAGAGTTTGCATGTACTAATAATGTGACAAAGCTTGAATCCTTAATGCTTGGACTATAAAATGATTTTAATTTAGGTTGTTATCATCTTTTTGTATTTGGGGATTCATAGCTTGTCATTAATTTTTTTAAGAGAATTTATACCCCATCTAATAAGATTTTAAAGAGATATACACAAGTGGTTTGGAAACTAATTTCCAATCTATTGTCTTTCAATATTACTCATATCGGGAGAGATCTAAATTCAATGGCATATAGGTTGGTTGTTTTTGTAGCTATCACTACAAAGAAATTACTCCACGAAAGACCAGATTGTACATTTATGTCTCTATATCATCCTCATTTTCTAGAAAACAATGAATCTTGGCAAGTTTTCTCTAATGATGAAAGCATATGTTCCTTCTTCTAGAATTAGTCCTTGAAAAAGAAAGAGACCATATCCTTGGAAGATAACAAATTTCCCAAGGGATTAACCCCTTTGGAAATCTCATTCTCCTCTAGCGATGTAAGTAATCAAAAGAAGAGCATAAAGGAGGAGTCAAAAAGAAAAATAGGAAATTCCTATGAACATTGGGACTCAAGAAGATCCAAAGATTATAAAAATTGGAGCTCAATGTTCAAAACAAGAGAAACAAAAGTTCATGGAATTCTGTGAATTTTGGTATGTCTTTGCATGGTCGTATGAAGATTTGCATGGGTTTGATCTCAGTGTAATACAACACACAATTCCTATTAAAGAAGAAGCAAAACCAGTAAGACAAAGACAAAGACCAATAAATCCTACGTTGGAAGCAACTATTAGAAAAGAGGTTGAGAAACTCTTAAATTCTCACATAATTTCCCCTGTTAAATATTCAAAATGGGTTTCAAATCTTGTCCCGGTACGGTAAATGAATGGAAATATTAGATTATGTGTTTATTTTCGTGCCTTGAATAGGGCGAGTGTTAAAGACAATTTCCCTCTCCCTAATATGAAATTAATTCTACAACAAGTAGCATGATCTCAAATGATTTCACTTCTTGACAGTTTCTCAGGGTGTAATCAAATACGCATCAAGAGAGTTGAAAAATCTAAAACTGCTTTCACTACACATTGGGGCACCTTTGCTTATGAGCGTATGACTTTTGGCTTGATCAATGCATGTGCTACTTTTCAACAAGCTATGCAAATATATTTTTATGATATGATTGGTAAGATTATCCAAATTTATATTGATGACTTAACTGTATATTCTAAAACCCGAGAAGACCATTTGAATCATCTTATACAAGTTTTTCTTCGTTGCAGAAAATTTGGGATGTCATTAAATCCTACAAAATCCATTTTTGGTGTCACTGTAGGAGAAATCCTTATACATATTGTATCTAATTCACGCATCACTATTTATCCGAAGAGAGTTAATTCCATTCAAAATATTCAAGCTCCAACTTCCAAAAAAGAAATTCAATCATTCACGGGTAAGATCAATTTCGTCATAAGATTATATTTGATTTTGCTAGAATGGTGAAACCTATGAACATAATTTGTTGAAACAAGATCAAGATTTTTCCTGGAATGATACTATTGAAAAAGTGTTTGTACAAATTAAAAATTAAATTAGCTTTGCACCAGTCTTGGCAAATCTTGATTTTACAAAATATTTTATCATATACACAAATGCCACTGAAGAAGCTATTTCTACCATTCTTCTTCGAAAAGATGACCATAATAATGAGCAACCAATAACTTACACGAATCAAAGTTTATTTGAAGATGAATTCAAATATACTTTAATAAAAAACATACATCTACTCTTGTTAAAGCTATTGATAAATTTCGTCATTTCATTCTTGGCAAGCATACTCAGGTGAAAGTCCCTTTAGATACAGTCAAATTTTTTCTTTCACGAACAAATTTATTTGGAAAGCTTGCACATTGGATTGCCAAAATCCAAGAACAAGATTTCATGATTACAACCTATAATACAATCAAGGGACGTGATCTAGCTCCACACCCATATCAACACCCCGAACCAGGATATTCTTCTGAAAATAATGAAGATGCCTTGTCTGCATTATTCCTAATCGAGTAGGGTAATCTTGATCTAGCAACACATCCCTGGTATTGGAACATAATTTATTATTTGTAATATGAAAGATGTCATGGTAATCTTGAGCACCGAGAATGAAGGAGGACTAGACTTGAGGATTCCAAATATTTAATTTTAAATACTTCACTTTTTCATAGGAATGTTGATGGACTGCTACTACATTGCATCTATGATACAAAAACCCAAATGATTTTGAGAAAAAATCATGGATCAACAGATTCTTATATTCACATCGGTGGACACTTTGTTGCCAAAGACACTACACATAAAATCTTAAGGATTGATTATTATTGGCCTTCTTTCTTTAGGGATTCATATAAGTTTGTACAAGCTTGTGTCAAATGTCAAAAAATTGTCGGTAGGGAAAATTTCTCTGCCATGCCTTTACAACTGATCATACCTGATTTTCCATTTTCTAAATCGGGATTAGAATTCGTTGGACCAATTAACCCTCCGTCTTTCATAGGTCATGTTTTTATCTTAACTGCTATAAACTACTTTATGAAGTGGACTGAAGCAGTTCCTCTTAAACATGCGCAAGATGAATAAGTAATTTCCTTCCTTGAAACAAACATCTTTTCTCTATTTGGTCTTCCAATTGAGATAATTTCTGATAACGGACTGTCATATCTAGAAAACTGACTCAATTCCTTAATAAGTTTGGAGTGAAACATTTCACTTCATGAACTTATTATCCTCACGAAAATGGACAAGTTGAGTCAACAAATAAAAATATGGTTAAAATTCTTAAGAGGATCATTAATGACAAACCTCGCCAGTGGCACGCCTTACTGATTTATGCCTTATGGGTAGATCATACGACTACTAAGATAAGCACAAGTCATAACCCTTTTCAGTTGTTATATGGACAAGAAGCCATCATGCCTGTTGAACTTGAACTTACCTCTCTCAGATTAGATTTACATGTCGAAGAACTAAATTCTACGAGTATACCTCAAAAACTAAATGCTTTGTTGGACTTAGAAGAACATAGGAGTTATGATCTTGATAATCTAAAGAAAACACAACAAACCATTAAGAAATATTTCGATAAGAAAGCCACATCAATTACTTTTGCAGCTGGTGAAAAGGTGCTTCTATGGGATTCTACACATGTAGACAAAGGTAAACATTCAAAATTTCAAAAGCTATGGCTCAACCCTTGCATCGTCACCTCTATCATTGGAAATAATTTTTACTTACTCAAAGATGAAGGTGGTTGGTTATTTTCATATACTACTAACAGTTCACATTTGAAACACTATGTTGAACCAGGTTAAAACTTTTATTGATTATATCTAAAGTATTTCTTGTATATATTTGATTTTGGTTCGTTTATTGTTTTCCTTGTATATAGTTTGATCTTTTCTCTCCTTTTCATTTACTTGAGTTTATTTCTAAATTTTAGTGAAGCAACTCGATCAGTCAAGTTACATTATTATTCATTAGTTTGCAAAAGATAAATAGATTATATTTCTTATGCCCGCAATAATATTTGTTGAGTACTTGCCGAAACAACTAAATTACCTTGTTGCAATTTGATTGATACAGTTCTTCCCTATTTTCTTCTTTCCCATTCTTCCCTTCCATGAGTGTATTTACTATTGGCATACATTAAATTTGTTTTTTTGAAACATCATTCTCGAGAAGAAAATATAATCAACCAATCAAAATCAAAAGTTATGAGAATAAAACTAGATATTCCGAGTTCTAGTCTATTGATATCAGAATACCCTATGGGGTCGCCATGTGTTGACTCATACTTCGTCCCCTTATTTGAAAAAAGTTCACAAATAATTATGAACCTGTAACTCATTTATTTATTTTTTAAATAATTATAACATGTGGGGTTCCTTAGAAAAATACACTGAAATGATAAGGTTCGTGTATGCCATTCTCATTCTCAACACTATGGCATGATATCATTTTCAGTTTGGGCATCACTTCAAGCTTGGAAATTAAAATCATTATTGCATGACATTCAATCTTTGGCTTGATGGTTAGTAGCATCCTGTGATATTTTCTGAATAAATATACCTTCAACACAATAAATGGTATTAAAGAGAGATATATATGGATCATGGTTTAGAATACTCATACAAAATACTTGTTTGTATAAGCATACACATCTTGTACCGTGCTAGGTTGAAGTTTCAAAAGGCATAGATGTTGTTGAGTACATTTTTATGCTTCCTTTTTGCTCTATAAACCACACT
>CBVK0105323220.1:0-20688 GCA_900067695.1 Picea abies | reverse complement strand
GAGGAAGAAATGACTAAGGATACTTAGATGGAATAAATTATGATTGAAATGGGCACCGACCTTGACATTATATTGGGAAAAGTACAAAGACAGTGGGGGGATTGAATATTGATAGTCAAGGAGCTTCCAGCTTGAGAATAAATGAAGAGTTTAAACCTTGAGCAACTCAAAATAAAATGGAGGGAGGAGGATTTTATAAGGGAACCATACTTGATGTAAAAGTTGACCCTGCGAAAGCACAAAAAACAAAGCACATAATTGAGATTGCATAGATGAATAGAACCATCAAATAGATGAAGAACGAAACAACCAAGCTGAAAAGGGGAGATAATTGCATGCCCAACCAAAAAATGCCAATTCCCAAACAAAGGAGGAACCCTCCCCTCGAAAACAGGGTTAGATTTGAGAATATTAAAGACTCATCGAGACCAAGGGTTCCCAGACAACCCACTCCAAATGCAATTGTTTTGGATGGAGACCAAGGGTTCCCAGACAACCCACTCCAAATGCAATTGTTTTGGATGATGTCTGTGACAAGAAATCGACTGAGAAAGAAGGTAATTACTTACCTAATGAATGCTTCGAGATAGTGCATGGATGGATGCAAGGCATCCATGTACATATATGGAGATGGCGAAAATGATCCTAACTCACAATAAAATGTCTCCCAGACAAGAGTATTTGTAAATAGATTAAAGAATAAAGACGAATCCGACAAAGAAAAACTAAAAGAAAAAGAAAAAGGAAAAGCCAGTGAAAATGTGTCAAATGAGAAGGTAACAGATGGAATCACAAGGCAACCCATAGTGATAAGCTCAACTCAAATGATGTACAATGTCATGGAGGACTTAAGTAAGTTGAGGATAATATTACCTTTTACAGAAGTGGTGAAGATTCCTCAGCAGAGGAAGAATATCTTGAAGTTGTTGGATGATCCATCAGAAAGAACGGAAGTTTTTGTTACCACTCTAAAACAAAACCAAAGCTTGTCAACTGCTAAACCGAGAGGTAAAATTACACCCTTCTACATCTCAATTGAAAACCATGATGTTGCATTACATAATTGTTTAGTTGATACTGGTGCAACAAATAATATAATGCCACTCACGGTCATATAAGCATTCGACATGAGTAGCACTAAATATTATGAAATTGGCGAGAGAATATATGCCATCGATTCAAGAAAAGTGTTGGCATATAGAGAAATAAAGTATTTTTATGCATGTATTACAACAACTCCCCATATCATCATGGTTTTTAATATTATTTTGGTAGACCTGGCTCCAATATATTGGGTTGTGTTGGGAAGAGAATGGAGCTCCATGATCAATGGGTATATACTGAATGATGGTAGTTGTATGATGCTACCAGGAAAGGAGGGAGCAATGATTAAAGTACCCCGAGAGCCCAAAAAACCTTTCTCTCTCAAGAAGAAGGATAATGAATTAATGGAAGACTATGTAGACGTCGGGATTGGAAACTATGATATCTTGGACATGGAGCAGAATGAAAACCTAGAACGATTTCAAGACTTGGAGGTCCCAAAATGTGTATTTGAAGGCTACTGAAGAATGTCATTCGATGGAACATGCTTTATATCAGGGAACAGAGTTGGGATTTTTCTCATAAGCCCAGATAAGATGACGCATCCTCACGCTATAAGACTAGAGTTTCCATGCACGAATAACAAGGCAGAATACAAAGATTTAATCTAGGGGATGATCCTTGCACAAGGAATGAAAATAGAACATGTCATTGTGATTGGAGATTCAGAGTTGGTCATCAACCAGATTACCCAAAAATACAAAATAAAAAAGGAAAGACTTAAACTGTATTTTAAAAAAGTGAATGAACCGAGGGAATCTTTTGGCTCTTTCAATATTTGTTTCATTCTAAGGGATAATAACCATAAGGCTGATTCGCTAGCTTTGGCAGCTTCATTATAAAATCCATTCGATATCCTAAGAAAAACATCTTTCCAGGTGGAAAGGGCCTTTAGGCCATCTGTGCCCGATAATATTGAGTACTTGCAAGTGTTTGAAAATAATGAACAATTGGAGATTTTTTTGATAAATGATGATGAAGAAGAAGATGATAAAGATATTTTCGTCCCCAAATACTGCATACAAGTTGAATCTTTTTTCACAAAAGATGATCATGCCAAGAATATTTTTTAATAAGTTTCAGTTCGAAAGGCGCAAGAGACAAGAAAAGTCAATATTGGAACAGACCAGTCCCCGAAATATGTCAATTTGGGAGTTGATTTCACCCCCAAAGAAGTTGATCAATATGTCTCCTTATTCAAGGAATATATTGATGTGTTTTTTTGGACCTATGACGACCTAAAGGCTTATGACAAAACGATATTCCAACATGTCATTCCTTTGAGGGAAGAAGCCAAACCGGTGAAACAAAATATAAGAATGATGAATCCCAAGCTAAAGCCTCTGGTAAAAATTGAGTTGGAAAATTTAAAGAAAGAAGGGATAATATATCCCATTAGACATTCAAACTGGCTTTCAAATCTAGTGATAGTCAGGAAGAAGATCGGGGAAATTCGAATGTGCGTCGACTTAAGAGATCTTAACAAAGCAAGCATAAAAGATAATTTTCCGCTACCCAACATGGAATTTATATTGCAACAAGTTACGATATCAGAATGCATGTCTATGTTGGATGGTTTCTCTAGATGTAATAAAGTTTTAGTGGCTGAGGAATATAGAGAAAAAACAACATTTATCACACCATGGGAAACATATGCTTACGCTAGAATTCCCTTCAACTTGAAGAATGTTGGAGCTACGTTCCAAAGAGCCATGGACCATGCATTCAACAGACTGATAGGAAAGTACATGGAAGAATACCAATATGACTTGATAGTGGATTCAAGCAAAAGGGAGGATCACTTCCATCATTTAAGAAAATTCTTTGAAAGATGTAGAGCATACAACGTCTCTCTCAACCAAAAGAAATGCTTGTTTGTTGTGACTCAAGGAAAGTTGTTGGGCCACATTGTATGCAAGGAAGGTATTTACATTGACCTAGAAAGAGTTAAAGTGATTAATGAACTCAACCCCCCGACATCAAAGAAGGGAGTCCAGTCATTCTTCAGGAAAATTATTTTTGTTTGAAGATTTTTTCCTGATTATGCAAGCATCATAAAACCCATCAATTTATTGTTGAAAAAATAGCATAGGTTTGAGTGGACAACAGATAATCAGGAAGCATTAGACAAGATCAAGGGGGCCATCACCACTGCTCTCATCCTCATTATTCCATATTTTCAAAAAGATTTCATTATCTATTCATTTTCTACAGAGGAAGTTGTCGCGTCCCTCCTCACTCAGAAAAATAGCAACGAATAAGAGCTACCCATAAGTTTTATGAGAAAAACTTTACAAGACTATGAGTTGAGGTATTCATAACTCACGAAATAGGCTTTGGCTCTTGTAAAATCTATGGCACACTTTCAGACTTATATACTAAACTCTCATTTTATTTCCTATGTCCCCTCGTCCCCCATCAATATAATCCTAAATCAATAGTTGAGGGAAGGAAAATGAGCCAACTGGTTAGCAAAAATTCAAGAGTATGATATCGAGATCAAACCGTTGAAGGCAATAAAAGGAAAAGGATTATGAAATCTTATGGAGAATGGGGATTCAATTGGTGGAATGATTTCAATATCGGTCAAGGAACCATTAGCTGATTTAGAATGGTATAAAGATATCATATTTTATTTAAGATATGAGCAATTCCCTGTTACAATGAGTTCCAAGTAGCGAAGGAAACTCAAGTTGAAGGTGAACCAACATGTATTGATTGTTGATATACTTTTTAGAAGAAATTTCAATGGTATACTGTTGAGATGCATCAATGAGAATCAATCTCTAGCACTAATCAAAGAATTCCACGAGGGAATATGCGGTGGACACTTTGCACTCATTGCAACTACTCACAAAATAATCAGATCGGGATTATACTGGCCGTCAATATTTAGGGACTCATATGCACAATAAGGAGATGTTTATCATGCCAACGGTTCTTAGGAAAAATGAAGAAAGGTGTGATTCCTTTGCAACCGATTGTGGTGGAACAACCATTTTCCCAATGGGGACTTGATGTCTTTGGGACGTTTAATCCAAAATCTAGCAAAGGGAACATGTACATTATAACAACTACCGATTATTTCAAAAAATGGCCAAAAGTGGTGGCACTGAAGAAGGTTGATGCTGAAGATTTGATTGGATTCCTCTTTGATGTTCAAAGATTCATCTTTGATGGGCACATTCACTCTCCCTCCACTGGTATGATTTAATAAACTCATCTCCTATCTGTATGATTTCATTGGGTACTATTGATCACAAGGTTTTTCCTCAACATCTTTTTCTAGATTATCTCATGAGCTTCAACACTTGATCTCTTCTAACATATTATGTTCTAATCAAGACCCTTGGGTAGTGCCTAATCATCATTCATATATTGATTCATTAGGATTGACTATATCGTTAAGTGCGGTTAATATTTCATATCAGGATATTCAATCAATATCTATGGAAGATGACCAAAATTCTTCATACGTGGAATATGATTAGTTCACTTCTCCCATCTAGGATGTCAACATTCTCAGTTTGCATGATTTATTGGATGTTGAGATGCCTTCTGATGAGGTTATCCTTGAGGCCATGTCTGGTTCCAAAAGACCATTCAAAGATATGCATCATAAATAATTTTTGCTTCTTGAATTAGAGAAGTTAGAGTTTAGGACACATAGCCTAGTTTTTTCTAATGATATTGAGTGGTACCAATGCCCCATCCTAACACACAACATGTATGTGGAAGGGATTTTGGAAAATATTTCAGAAAGAAATCCCGTCAATATCTTTTTTTATATAAGTAAGAGATTTTATATATAAAGGGCCTTCAAAAACCAGACCAGAGTTACAGAATCTTGAAAACAACCATGCTGTAGTTATCAAACTGCCCCAAGAAAGGGGAAACCAATTCAACCAGCCAGGTAAGTCTAGCAATTAACAGTCTGATAGTCTTAGATAAACGGAGCTAATCTGACTAGGCTACAACTATGAAAATAAACTAGTAAAAAAATCAGGTGCCCAGAGGGGTCAGACACTTGGCAAATAACCTGGCCAGGTGGCTTGGTAGGTCGCGTCCCAAAGTTCATCTTTGATGGGCATCCCTTTCCCTCCCAGTTGCATGTCAACGACCAAGTTTCCCCCTTCCAGGTTGGCAACTGGCAGGGTGACTCCAAGTGGATTGTGTGCATGGATGCCCATAGCTATCACAGCCTCCATGTCCCCATGCATGACCTACACCAAGTCGTCCCCTTATGGCTATTGCACCTGTTCATTCCTGTCGACGGCCTCTACATGGGGCATCTCTATTGCTGCCACGATTTCTGGAGTGGAGTGGAAAGCTTCCTGGAAGTTGGAAAGGATTTGAAGGAGGGTCGAAGTCTTCCCATCCAAAAGCTACATTCGAAAATGGAGGTCCTCTAATCCTTGCCGGAGCTCAAAGACCATCCCATAGAGGATGGCCAAACTATCCTTCAACTGCGAGTCAGGGATGAAGTCTGTAGATGAGTGCGTACTGTGTTGGGCATTCCGAAGAAAAGGTGGCGCCCCCAAGGGTGGGCAAGAGGAGAAAGCTACCGATGCAAAAGAAGGCCCGCTGGCTAGGGAATTCGGTGGAGTTGTGGGAAATCGCGAGAGAGATCTCGACGAGCTATCAGTGATGACCAAACATTCGAACCGGGACGCAAGTGAGGAGGAGGAGGTGAGAGGTTCCATCTTGGGCTGCAAAGGCTGCGAGGAATGCATTGAGGGTGAGCCAGGGGGAGAAACAGAAACACGAGGCCGAGGAGGATGCCATGGAGATCCTCTCCTTGGCCTCCCTCTTTGGCGCGACATTCTGAGCTCGTAGGGAAGGTAGAACTAAATAGAATGCCCCAGATGGACGTGGAGAACCTAGAGAAGTTTGAAGGCGGTGAGCACCATGAAAAACTAGAGTGAGCTAGGTCTGAGCGACTGAGGGATAAGAGGGTCGGGTCACATGCGGGGGTTGAAGTCACCTGCAGACAGAGAAGCCATGGTATAGTCGACAATGGGAGTCGGACGCACCAGCGTTAATGGTGCAGCGGACGACATAATAACAAATAAATGCATGGTTTAGGTGGTGGGTCTTGGCACGATCCCGACACATGGTCCCCTGCCACGCTGGCCTGACCTCTCCTCCTCCTCCCGCCATGTGGGCCGCACTAACACCCCATCCAGGGATCCCATCAATATCTTAGTGAAGCTAGGTGTTGTCTAAAACATATTGATTGGTATAGATTGTTCTCTTGACAAAATTGAACTTTATATTTCCATTTTAAAAGAATTTCATGAAATTTTCACTTGGTCTAGTGAGGAGATTCCTGACATTGATCCTCAGATTGTTGAACATGACATCAAAACATATGATGGTGCTAATATTGTTCAACAGAAGTTATGGTTGGTCAATCCAAAGAAGGTATATACCCTCAAGGTAGAGGTTGAAAAATTTATTCGTGTTGGTTTCATTTATCCAGTTCCTTCGATGGAATGGTTTCTAATGCCATTCCAGTTGAAAAGAAACAAGGTACCATTTGAGTCTTTACTAATTTTAGGGATATTAATAAAGATTTACCAAAGGATAATTGTCTTACCCAATTTATTGATTATATCATCGATGAATGTGCCAACAGTGAAATATTTTCCTTCATGGATGATTTTTCTAGCTATAACTAGATTGAGATGAGGAAGGAAGATCAACAAAAGATAAAATTTATCTATCCTTGTGGTAAATTTCCCTATTGTAAGATTTTGTTTGGTATTAAAAGTGTTGGAGACACATTCTAGGGAGCCATGTCATATGATTTTCATGCCATCAAACACATTGTTGAAGCATATTTGGATGATTTAGCCACTCAATCCCAGAGTTGTGTTGATCATCCATCTCATATTCATGTCATATTAACTAGATGTTGGTATTACAACATTTGTTTAAATCCACATAAGTGCATATTTTATGTGATATCCGAGAGATTGTTTTGGTTTCATTTTGTCCAAGTTTGGGATCATGGTTGATCTTTTTGAGGTTGAGGTGATAGTTAGTTTCCTCCCCTATGTACCATTAGACAACTTCAATGTTTGCAAGGGAAGGAAAATTTATGTGACAATTCATAGCAAATTATGTAGAGAATACAAAATATTTTATGCACTGTTTAAAGAAGGGTGTACCTTTTATATGGGATGACCAAGCACAATACTCTTTTGAAGCTTTGAACAAATACTTGACGTCAACCCCATTGTTGAGTCTTCTAGAATACAATAAAAAAAAAAATTCTTTAGCTTTCCACATTTGAGTCCACCATTGGTATGGTGCTTGTCCAAGAGGATAGTCCGTAGATCGAACATGTGATTTATTACCTTAGTAAGGATCTTGTTATCCCCAAATTGCATTGTTTGCATGTTGAGAAGTTAGCTTTGGCAACGATTCATATTCTTCTTCATAAAACTATCTTTCTAGCATATGCCAACGAAATGTGTCGTATTTTTACAAAGGATAATTTTAAGGATGGAAATATATCTTAAAATGAAGAAACCTAGGTGAATCTTACGAGTACTTAATATGCAAATTGTAAAATGCTCGATGATTTTTTTTGTAAAAATATTAAAATTTGTAAGGATTTTATATAATTTATATAACATTTTGGTGATTTTAAGGTGACATAATTTTATCCTATATAATTTGGGCGAATCCTTTTTAGAAAAAATGCAAATTGGTGAATGCTTTTTGGGGGGAAAGCATGGAAATTAAAGAGAGCCAATAATATAACAAAGATATATCGGATATATAAAAATAGGCACAAATATACAATAATAGACAATTTCTATTAATGAGCGAAATGTACAAAATTGTAGAAATACATAGTGAAAGACTCGCTACAATGGTGGAAGCTTATCTCTGAGAAGAGATGTGAAGGCTACTCAGATTCACAAGAATATGATTTTTACAATGAGGCTCCAAAGGCCTTTTTAACATAAAGAAAATCCAAAACCCTAACCTTGAAAGATGAAAATCCAACAGTTTTGTGGACCCTATTTTGGGTAGTTTGGTGTATCAACTTCTCGGGAGCATAACTTTGACATATGATCTCTGTTTGGGGCACACAGTAGCTCAATGGAAAGGTATCTACGAGGATATTAATTTTGGGGGCTCAAGTAAAGCCTTCAACTATAATTGAGGTGCTCGATCATGAAAAATAATTTTTTATGCCTTCAAAATGGCCCCAGAAGTTTAGGATCCGAAAAATTGCTAAAAATAGTAAATTGCCAATGAACTGTTTTGAGCTAGTTGGAATAGGTGGGTGGCCACCGATATCCTCCTAGATAAAAAAAATTCCTTGAATTTTAGTCATCATATCATTAAGGGAAAATATTCAAAATGGATAGTCATCTTACAAGAGTTTGATTTGGAGTTTTCCACTTCGAAATCCAAGAAGTCTTTAGCTTTCACATAGTTCATGTTTGAACTTCCCAGAGACATTGAGGAAACTATGGTCAATTATTCCTTTCTAGATGAGTTTTTATTCCTCATTGAATCTTCATATCCCTAGTACGAAGATGTCTTGATATATCTTCATACCCAATAATTTAACTCTGAGTTATCCAAAGATGAACGTTGCCATATTCTCCATCAAGAAAAGACTTATCTCATCATTGGAGATTCTCTACATCATTGTAGTGTGGAATTAGTTTTGTGTTGGTTTTTAGTCCATGAAGAGTTTGAGAAGGTATTGAATGATTTCCATGCTGGAGCATGTGGCAGTCACTTTTCTGGAACAACAACATCCCATAAAATTTTGTGCATGGGATACTTCTAGAGATCCATCTTTAAACACTGCATTAATGCAATTCAGAAGTGTCACCCTTTTCAAGTATTTACTTAAAAAATGTGTTCTCATCTTGCTCCATTACACCATGTGGTTACTATTGGCCCCTTTACAACGTTGGGGATAGACTTTATGACATGAAATCCTACTTGTCCTAATGGTCACAACTACATCATTGTGGTTGTTCACTACTTGACCAAGTGGGACGAGGCTACGCCTACTTCTTCCAACAATGATACCACAATGAAATTTTTCATTTTAAATCATATTATCACTAGGTTTGTCATGCTTATAATGATATTTATTGATCATGGATCACATTTTAAAAATGAAATGATGATCGAGTTAGCAGCCAAGTTAGTTTTTCAACATGAAAAAGTGTCTCCTTACTATGATCAATCTAATGGTAAAGTTGATGTCGTTAATAATTTTTTCAAGACTATGATGCAAAGGATGGTGGGAAATAATAATACCAACTAGAACTTGATACATTTCTCATCATTTTGGGCCTACTGAACCTTAGTTGAAACTTCCATTGGTTTTACACATTTCTAACTTGTCCATGGAGTGGAGGCAGTTCTACCGATTGAATGTGAAATAAATTCATTGAAGCTAGCCATATAACTATTTCCTAATAACTCTATGGAGGAATAAAATATCATTTATTTGGTTGGTCTTGATGTGCATTGTAAAGAAGTTGTGTTGGCTAATGAGACTAATAAGAAGCATATTAAATCCCAGTATGAAAAAAATGTTCATCCTCACATCTTTGCTAAAGGAGATTTGGTTTTGGCTTATGACCAGGATCATGAGAAGTTAGGGGTGGGAAATTTTGAACTTCTTTAGCATAGTCTTTACATTGTGAGCCATGTGTTGTGAAGAGGGTCTTGTGCATTAGTTGACTATGGAGGAAATCCTTTTTCTGGCCCGCCTCATAATGGGCTATATCTAAAGAAGTACTATGTGTAAGAAGCAATGTTATGGTGTGCTTTGTAACATGTATTTTTAAATTTTTGTACTTTAAAGCCTTTTCATTTTTTTCATTTGGTTGATTTAGTTCATATAGTTATTATTCTTAGTGATTGATTTGTAGATTTCATTGTATATCCTAGTCTATGTAGGTTTCACAGATGGCACTAGCCATAACACTTAGAATATCTCTTTTGTTGCATGGGTGATTTTTTCACTAATATACCAGCTAGTGAGTTCAGGGGGCACACGCCTCATTCCTATGACCAACAATGTTGTAGAGTATAGTGCAACCATCAAAATTATTTCTGAATATATTGTTGTCAGCATGCGTAGGCTAGTTGTGTACTTGGATTCATAGTCATAAATGAATAATTCCTATCTTATGATAAATCATGTGTTGTTAGGAAGTATTTGAGCCTATGAATTCTTGAGTGATAGTTTGAGTTTATTACTTATGCTCATGTCCCTATAAGTTTAAACACATTGTATGATTCATTAGCTAATTGTGGTTTTGGATTGGCATTTTTTGAATTAAAAATAACATCAATAAAAGTGGGCATGCACAATAATAATGGAAGATATAACAATCATTTAGCTCATAAGAAGAACTAAACCATTTGTATGAATAATATAAAATGAAAATACATCATGTCCAAAAAATATGCAGTGTACAAAATAAGGCTATATGGCCCATAATGATATAGTATAACATAGATCCATTATATAATCCATATATGCTACAAAAAGAGAGACGCTTGACTAGTTATCTCAAGGAACATGTGTCTCATGGTATCACACTATAGCGTTGGCCGCCCACCTCAATAGTTAGAAAAAAGGACGTGGTACCCCAATTGCTTGGTGATGTAACCTTTGTGTGACATCATACACCCTCATAGTGGGAAAACCCATTATGATCCCCTTTAGATTCCTCCAAACCTCATGGAGATTTTTAGGAGCATCCTCATCTCCCTTCTCCTCGTTTGAGTGTTTCTCCTGCTTGGATTTTTGGCATCTTGGGGCCATCTCTATCGATAAGACTAATCCCACATCTATGTCATACATTATGATTGTCAATATCATTGCATATATAAAAAATACAATATTTTTAAAATAAAAACTATTATAACTCTAAAACCAAAAAAACATGTACTCTTTCTTACCTATGTCTCCCCACTATGCTCTAGAAGGAAGTACTAAAGTATGATCATTCCTAAAGCCTCTATTGGTATAAGGGTATTCCTTGATGGTGACTAATGTGGATGCATCCTAGGGATTCACTCTAGGAAGAAAGAGACAAGGATCAATCCATGGCCCAATTGTTTTTTCCTAACTATCCTACATTTGGTCAACTGATTTCTCAAGTTGATCACTAATTTAGTGCACTAGTCATATACCGTGGTATACAAGCACTCAATATCATAGTGAATATGGGCTTGTGAGGTCAAGTGAGGTGTTGTGTATCCAACTACCCAAGTGATCATGAATAGTATAGTATGAAGGGGTAACTACTAGACATATTTTATCTAAAGTTGGTTGTTTCTCTTTCTCTTTCTTAATCGACAATGTGCAACAATGTACTCATTTATAATGCTAGTGAAACTGCCCCTACCACCTTCTCTCAAGACTACTAACTCGCCCCACCAAGACAGTTTTTTCAGGAAGTACATTTCCTACAAATCTATGTGTAGTATCTCATGTCCCACTCAAAAAAACTATTAATCAAGATCCCAAAGTCCCACAAGGCTTTGCAACAACATACTTTGGTTGCTCATATTTTTACTTCAGAATAAATTCAAGAGACCACAGTCTCTTAACACATATAGTGTTCCCTATTCATCCAATGCATCCACATATGCCACCTCATTCTCTCTTTCCTTCCACTCAATCATTTTGGTTGGCCCTACACACATTCAATAATTGTTTTTGGATTAGTTACTAGTCATGGTTTTGAGAAGAATTTCATTTTTTCCCTATTTCATGCTTGGACACAACTATTCCTAGGGATAGAGACAGTTGGCCATGGGTTTTCCATAGAATCATCATGGCTAGGGAATTCTAGCCTTGACTATAATGTGTTGAACTCGTGATTGCACACTTGCAGCCCAAACGGGGTTTGACATCTCATCATTTTTCAACTAGAGGAAAAATTGAAAGGATGAAAATGTAGAGCAATAGTTGAGGACCTCTTAATGAGGATTAGGAGGATCAGGATCAAGAGAGTAATAATTGAGAACAAATCCCTCTTAATTAGGATCAGGAGAATAATTGAGAACAAATCCCTCTTAATTAGGATCAGGAGAGAAATAGTAAAGCAATAGTTGAGAACAAATCCCTCTTAATGAGGATCAGGAGGATCATCAAGTCTCATTTCTGGAAATGAAGACCAAAGAAGTTGTTTGAAATATCTCGTGAAGATCGCCAGGTATCCATTTTTAATGTTTTGATTGACAAAGTTAAAATAATAAAAAAAATCCATCATTATTTTCTATTATTTTAAATATATTTGGCATATTTAAAGTACAAAAATGATAAGTGCATTAATTCATATGTTTGTGTGAAAAAATAAGAAGTTTCAAATAGTATTTGTAAATGTTTATTTAGACCACTAGCTAAATGGGAACTTAAGGATGAAAATGATTTAACATTAATTAAATCTTGTATAAATGAAGAGATATTTATTCATATTGAAAACACATTTGATATATGGTTTGCATGGAATACTTTCAAGGATTTGTTTGACACTCAACCTAAAAAAAAAAGGTTGATCTTCAATTAAATATGCTTCAAGAGAAATTGACCAAAGTTGGATATGTACTTGAGTATATTTTCATACTAATGAACATCAGATAGGATATATCTAAGGTGAGATTTATTGTTGTAGAAGATATTTTGATGACAACTATCTTGATTGCAGGGTTACCATACTCTTATAAGCACTTCTTAAAGAATTTACAGTTGAAAGGAAATTTAGAGAAGACAATGTTTTATTATTTGAGTGAATTGTTAGCTCAACATGATAAAACATTTGGCAACAATAAAGAAGCAAGTAATATAGGATGTACTAGTAAAGCAAGTACTAGTAAACCTTCAACTGAAATTTCAAGAGGAAGAGGAGCTCAGCAAGTACTAGTAAACCTTCAACTGAAATTTCAAGAGGAAGAGGAGCTCAAGTCAACATATAGATCAAGATCAGTCAACATATAGAGGATAAGGTTGAGGATGAATTCAAGGAAGAGAAATAAATCAAGGAATAGGAAGCACTAATTATCAATGAGTGTCAAACACCTTCAAAACAAGTCAATTAGAAATACCTCAAAATATTAGTAATCAGTATGGAAGAGGCAAAGACTTAAGTCAAGTTATATGCAGATGTTGCAACAAGGTTGGTCATTATGCGAAATATTGTCAAACTCCAATCAATAAAATACCAAATTTTGAGCAACAATCAACTTCGACACAATATGATAATGCCCATGATTAAGAGGATGTCGATTATGAATATGTATTCACTCCACTTGAAGACTTAGCATAAAGTGATTTGTAGGTCTCTAATTATTCTTTTAGAAGTGAGTATGAAGATGTGCATATATTAGACACAGGGGATACTCAACACATGAATTTACAAAGAGATTTCTCTTGGACATTTTAGGTATGTAAATTAAATTCAATCTTCTTGGTTGATGATACAACAAACACACCTTGTGGAAAAGGTACTTTGAAATTTTCTCTTCCTAGAATTGGAGATAAAATGATCTTGAATGTTTGGTATGTACCTACATTAAAAATTAATTTGTTGTCCTTAGTGATGATTCGACAAGCAGGACATCAAATCATCATGGAAGATGGGTTGGTGAAAATAAACTCCACTAAACAAAATTTGAAGACAATCATGACATGATACGAAGATGTCAAGATTCTTAGGATGAAAGGAAAATTCATTCCTCAAAAGAAAGTTTTTGCAAGAGAAGTTAGTTCATATATTTCACCTATAAGGTTATGGCATGCCAGATATGGAATTTTGAATTTCGACAGTCTCTCACAACTTCAAAAATAGGGAATGGTCATAGGACTTCCCACTTTTAAGAAGGGCAATGCAAGATGTGAAGCTTGCATTTTTGGGAAACATAATAGAGAGACATTTCCTACAAGTTCATGGAGAGCAATATGATGTTTGTATCTTGTTCATAGTGGTAGTTGTGGACCTGTAGATACTTCTCTAGGTGGTTGTAAATATTTTGCACTTTTCATTGATGATTTTAGTCATGTGACTTGGGTACATGTTTTAAAAGATAAGTTAGAAACTTTTGAAAATTAAATATTTTTTTATGTCTATTCAAAAAAGAAAAATAAAAAAATATTGGCACATTGAGGATAGATAATGGAGGGGAATACACTTCCAATGAATTCCAAAATTATTGCAGAGATGACGGAATCATAAGGAAACTTACAAATTCATACACTCCATAACATAGTGGAGTTACAGAATGAATGAATCAAACTTTGTTGGTAATGGTAAGATGGATGTTAAATTTCAAAGGTTTAAGTCCCTCTTACTGGGTTGAAGAAGTACATACCACAATATACTTAAGGAACATATCTCCCACTACTTATTTGAATGGAATCACACCATATGAAGTAGGGTATGGTTTTAAACCAAGAATTAAACATCTTTGAGTTTTTGTTTTAGTGTGCTATGTTTTAGTTCCTAAGAAAAAGAGAACTAAGCTAGACTCATGAAGTATAAAGTGTGTATTTATTAGATATTCCGATGAAAAGAAGGGATATAATCTCTTATCAAATGAAAATTTGTTGTAAGTTGAGATGTCATCTTCGACGAAAGAGAGAGAAAAAGTGCCAAAGAGATTGAATGCCTTCTGGAAAACTTTGAAAAACAAGTCGATAAGGAGAAAAATTGAATGCCAAATCAACCAAGTAAACAACGTTGGTTTGAAATAGATTGGACTTCATCAGTAAATGACAATTATTCATCATTTTTGTATGGTTCTTCTTCAAAATGTTCATCTGATAATGAAACTCCACCTCAAGACCAATGCTTTTTTGTAAAGCAATATTTCACCAATTTGGCTAAATTTTAAAAAAATTAAAGAAATTTAGGCTAACATTTTCCATATTTTTATTAAAAATAAAAAGTTTGTAGCCTGATTTATGATATCAATTCTCTATAAATTTATACACTTCATCTAAAATTAAAACCTTTGCATGAATACATAATATGATTTCTCAACATTTTCACCAAATCCATGATTATGCATCTCAATTTTTATGGAATATTTGTTACAACTTAAGATTTATGTAACCATTCATACTCTTGGGAATTTCATGAACTTGTATTGGAAATCATGTTAAGAATTTGGATCAAACAACACTTTTTAAGACTTGATATTTTTCATTGATGTATTTCAACATGTAGATAGTAGACCATGTTGTAGAGTGTTTTCATATTGGATTTTTTTACCATATTGAAGAAAATATTTTAACTGTTTCTAAATATATTTTCCAGTGCCATTGTTTTTTGTTGTAAGTTCCATTTCTATGGAACGTTTATTTTCTATAAATGTTTTCATATAGGATTTATTATTATTTTTTGTCAATGATGCACATGTGACACTCATGTATTTGTGTTGTTGCCTAATTTTCAAGGTAGTAACAAAATATAATATGATTTGATCACCAAATAGTTTGATAGGTTATGACTTATTTGATTTGAAAAAAAATATTTCTCAAGATACTTCAGAGGAAAGAAGAGTTTATGTTTTTATCAATCCTATGTTTAATAATGGTGATAATTCAGATCCTCAATCTAGTCAACATCAATTTCCCAAGTGGGGTATTCAAATTTTGAAGGATGTCAGACCTTATAAACAAAACAAAATAGGCACAATAATTTCAACAAGGGAAGAACAAATTTTTTCCTTAGTAACAAATGATTTTACCGATCCCTCAACTTTCAAAGAGGCAGTAAAAGTTCAAGAATGGAAAGAAAACAATGATTGATGAATATCAATCACTGATGGAAAATAATACTTAGAAACTTGTTGATTGTCATCAAGATGTTAAACCCATCAGATGAAAATAGGTTAACAAAATCAAGTATAAGCCAAAAAAAATGATAGAAAAATATAAAGCAAGACTTATAGCCAAGGGTTTTGCACAACATGAAGGGATTGACTATGAAGAAACATTTGCACCTACCGCAAATTGGAACACAATCAGGATGGCAATTTCTTTGTTAGCTCAAAAAGGATGGAAAGTACATCATATGGATGTTAAAAGTGCTTTTCCTCAATGGATATTTGAAAGAAGAAGTCTATATGACTAAACCTCCCATTTTTTACCTCGAAGGGTAGGAACAAAATTTTTGTAAGTTGATCAAGGCGTTATATGAATTGAAACAAGCTCCTAGAGCTTGGTATGCTAAAATGGATAATTACCTTCAAAAAGTTGGATTTAATTTAAGTCAATCTGATGACACCTTATATATGTGTCTACAAGGTAAAACATTGGTGATTTTAGTAATGTATGTGGATGAATTTATCATTATTGGGAATAATGATGATCATGTTTACAGGTAAAGAAGGAATTACAGGCAGGATTCAAGATGACAGATCTAGGATTACTTCACTATTATCTCAAAGTTGAAGTATTCTAACATCCCATCAACATTTTAATTATTCAATGCAAGTATGAATTAGAACTATTGAAAATATTTGGCATGATAGATTGCAAGTCCGTTCTCACCCCAATAGAGAAAAACTTAAAACTTTCAAAATTTGAAAGGAGGGATTAGTAAAAAACACTAGTTACGGGAAGTTGATAGGTAGTTTGATCTATTTGAAAACCACTCTTACAAATTTATCATATGTAGTCATTATTCTCTCGATATTTATGCATGAACCAAGGGAAAGCCATTGGAATGTAGCAAAAAGGGTTCTTACATTACCAGTACCTACATTCAAAAATAATGTATTTTCCAAAGACCAGTACCTACAAAGACCAGTACCTACATTCAAAAATAATGTATTTTCCTTAGTGATGATTCGACAAGAAGGACATCAAATCATCATGGAAAATGGGTTGGTAAAGATCAACTCCACAATTTTTTTTTGAAGACAATAATGACAAGATACGAATATGTCAACCTTCTTAGGATGAAATGGAAAGTCATTCCTCG
This sequence comes from Picea abies, assembly GCA_900067695.1. Classification (NCBI taxonomy): domain Eukaryota; kingdom Viridiplantae; phylum Streptophyta; class Pinopsida; order Pinales; family Pinaceae; genus Picea; species Picea abies. The sequence goes on along the minus strand of CBVK0105323220.1, from coordinate 3,592 downwards.
AAAGAAAGTTTTTGCAAGAGAAGTTAGTTCATATATTTCACATATAAGGTTATGGCATGTTAGATATGGACATTTTAATTTTGATAGTCTCTCGCAAATTTAAAAATAGGGAATGGTCAAAGGACTTCCCACTTTTAAAAAGGACAATGCAATATGTGAAGCTTGCATTTTTGGGAAACATAATAGAGAGACATTTCCTACAGGTTCATTGAGCGCAATCTGATGTTTGTATCTTGTTCATAACGACATTTGTGGACTTCTAGATACTTATCTAGGTCGTTGTAGATATTTTTCACTTTTCATTGATGATTTTAGGTGTGTGACTTGGGTGCATTTTTTGAAAGATAAGTTAGAAACTTTTGAAAATTTTAATATTTTTGGATGTCTATTCGAAAAAAAAAAATATGAGCACATTGAGGACAAATAATGGAGGGGAATACACTTCCAATGAATTCCAAAATTATTGCAGAGATAAGGGAATCATAAGGAAACTTACAGATTCATAAGCTCCATAACACAATGGAGTTACAAAATGAATGAATCAAACTTAGTTGGTAATGGTGAGATCAATGTTAAATTTCAAAGGTTTAAGTCCCTCTTATTGGGTTGAAGTAGTACATATCGCAGTCCACTTAAGGAACATATATCCCACTTCTTATTTGGATGGAATCACACCATATGAAGCAGGGCATGGTTTTAAACCAAGAATTAAACATCTTCGAGTTTTTGGTTCAGTGTGCTATGTTTTAGTTCCTAAGAAATAGAGAACTAAGCTAGACTCATGAAGTATAAAGTGTATATCTATTAGATATTCCGAAGAAAATAAGGGATACCATCTCTTATCAAATGGAAAATTTATTGTAAGTTGAGATGTCATCTTTGTCTAAACAGAGAGAAAAAGTGGCACAGAGATTGAATGCCTTCTGGAAAACTCAGAAAAACAAGTCGATAAGGAGAAAAACTGAATGCCAAATCAACCAAGTAAACAATGTTGGTTTGAAATAGATTGGACTTCATAAGTGATAGTTCTTCATCAAGTTTGTATGGTTCTTCTTCAAAATGTTCATCTGATAATGAAAATCCACCTCAAAATCAATGTTTTTTTTAAAGCGATATTTCATCAATTTGGCTAAATTTTAGAAATTTTTAAGAAATTTAGGCTAAAATTTTCCATATTTATATTAAAAATAAAAAGTTTGTAACCTGATTTATGATAAAAAATCTCTATAAATTTATACACTTCGTCTAAAATTAAAACCTTTCCATGAATACATACTATGATTTCTCAACATTTTCGCCAAATCCATGATTATGCATCTCAATTTTTATGGAATATTTGTTACAACTTAAGATTTATGCAACCATTCATACTCTTGGGAATATCATGAACTTGTATTGGAAATCATGTTAAAATTTTGGATCAAACAACACTTTTTAAGAATTGAAATTTTTCATTCATGTATTTCGACATGTAGATAGTAGACCATGTTGTATAATGTTTTCATATTGGAGTTTTTTACCATATTGAAGAAAATATTTTAAACATTTCTAAATATATTTTCGAGTGCCATTGTTTTTTGTTGTAAGTTCCATTTCTATGGAAGGTTTATTTTTCTATAAATGTTGTAATATAGGATTTATTATTATTTTTTGTCAATGATGCACATGTGACACTCATGTATTTGTGTTGTTGCCTAATTTTCAAGGTAGTAACAAAACATGAATGACTTATCACCTAAGATAAATGATAATTTTTGTTATAAATATGATTTGATCACCAAATAGTTTGATAGGTTATGACTTATTTGATTTGAAAAAAAATATTTCTCAAGATACTTCAGAGGAAAGAAGAGTTTATCTTTTTATCGATCCTATGTTTAATAATGGTAATAATTCAGATCCTCAATCTAGTCAACATCAATTTCCCAAGTGGGATATTCAAATTTTCAAGGAGGTCAGCCCTTTTGAACAAAAAAAAATAGGCACAAGAAGTTCAATGAGGGAAGAAGAATTGTTTTCCTTAGTAACAAATGATTTTATCGATCCCTCAACTTTCAAAGAGGTAGTAAAATTTCAAGAATGGAAAAAAACAATGATTGATGAATTTCAATCAGTGATGGAAAATAATACTAATTGGAAACTTGGTGATTGTCATCAAGATGTGAAACCCATCAGATGCAAATAGGTTTACAAAATCAAGTATAAGCCAAACAAAATGATAGACAAATATAAAGAAATACTTGTAACCAAGGGCTTTGCACGACATGAAGGGATTGACTATGAAGAAACAATTGCAGCTACCACAAATTGGAACACAATGAGGATGGTAATTGCTTTGTTAGCTCAAAAAGGATGGAAAATACATCATATGGATTTTAAAAGTGCCTTCCTCAATAGATATTTGAAAGAAGAAGTTTATATGACTCAACCTCCCAGTTTTGACCTCGAAGGGTAGGAACACAAATTTTGCAAGTTGATCAAGGCATTATATGGATTGAAACAAGCTCCTAGAGATTGGTGCTAAAATGGATGATTACCTTCACAAAGTTGGATTAAAGTTAAGTGAATCTGATGACACCTTATATATGTGTCTACAAGGTAAAAATTTGGTGATTTTAGTAATGTATGTGGTTGACTTGATCATTGTTGGGAACGATGATGATCTTATTTTACAGGTAAAGAAGGAATTAAAAGAAGGATTCGAGATAACAGATCTGGGATTACTTCACTATTATATCATAGCTGAATATTCTAACATCCCCAAAAAAATTTCATTAGTCAATGGAAGTATGCATCAGAACTATTGAAAATATTTGGCATGATAGATTGCAAGTCCATTCTCACCCCAATGGAGAAAAACTTAAAATTTTCAAAATTTGAAAGGGGGGATTAGTAAAAAACACTAGTTACAGGAAGTTGATTGGTAGCTTGATCTAATTGACAACCACTCTTACAAATTTATCATATGCAATCATTATTCTCTCGAGATTTATGAAGGACCCAAGGGAAAGCCATTGAAATGTAGTAAAAAGGGTTCTTACATTCTTTTTTTACATGTGGTTCACGACACCAAAGACCGATACCTACATTCAAAAATGATTTGTTTTCCTTAGTGATGATTTTTTAAATGTGTTAAACCTGCACAAAATAGATCTAGCTAGAAAGAACTACACACATATGCAGAGAGAAATTGAGAAATAAGAAGAAGGAGAGAAAGAATAGAATAATTCTCATTAACCGTTTGAATAATGAATAATTTACACGTGATATACTCTGTATAACTCAATGAATGCACACTGGAGGAGAACCAATGCACCATAGTGGTGGTGTAGAGTGATTTGGACACACACCAACAGTTACGGGAGTGAACTACCACCTAGTCTAGTCTCTCAAGAAGTTACAAGAGTGAACTTACACCTAACTAAGTTAACTAGTCAACCAGTCTTCAGTTAACTGACTGAACAAAGTGTAGTAAGGAGTAGATAACTGAATCAAGGGTAATGTGCCAGTCTGGTGATGATCCCAAGGCAAGTGCGCATTAGGATGGTGATGATCCCAATGTTGCATGGTGACAAAACCAATGCAACATCTA
>CBVK0105323218.1:0-28172 GCA_900067695.1 Picea abies | reverse complement strand
CTTCCGATCTCACTTCATCCTAGATAGATTTCATGTTAAACTCATAACTATGAATGTATCGTGTCTGACATAAGAAGGCCTGCATAGTCTAATAGAGAGGGCGCTGACTGGAAACTTCGAATGGAGGGCCTCGATCACATTCCTGGTGTTGCAACATTTTTAGTATATATATGCAGTTTTGATATTTTATTAAGGTCGAATGGTTGAGCTAGGATCCCTGCTATTGTAATATTTTTATGAATAACACTGGTGGTTATGTATTTTTTTTTTGAGACATATTGGTTAATCTAGGTCATATTTCTTGCTCCATATCATTTTCCTTTGATACTAAGAGAGTTCATGATTTACTGATTCACATGGATTGTTAAGATTGTATTATGATGAATGTTATATTATAGTGTTGTTATAATTTCTTTGAGTTTCTTTGAGATTTGAATTGAATAAGATCTTGCATTTAAGTTTTTCCCCCTTAGGCTACTAGAAGACCTGATTTCCACAACATACCTCTACACTCTCCTCGCCAAAGTCTTCCCTCTATTCACCCTTACTCCAACTTACTGATTGAAGTTGATTCCAGACCTCAATTGCTTATGAATGCTAGTCCATATTTCTGAGTTAGAACATTATTATCATTGATTCTTCTCCATTTGACCACCTAAAACTCATTTACATTTACTGTATAAAGTGATGGGTACTAGGCTTACCCTCTATGCTATATGAGGGTGACTTCTAGTGCTAAAATGGAACACTTAAAAGTTTTTGGTTGCGTTGCATACACACATGTTCCAGATGAACTGAGAAGGAAGATGGACAACAGAGGACGGAAATGTATATTTTTTGGGTATTCTGAAGAAACAAAAGGATACAATTTGTATAACCCTAACGCAAGAAAAGCCATAACCAACCACGATGTTTAGTTTGTGTAGAGTGAAGCATGGGATAGAAGCATAGAAAAGACATCCAAAATTATTGATGTGATAGAGCATGATGGAACAGAAGATGAAGTGGTTCAAACACCATGCATGGGTCAGTGCGTAGTTCCTTCTACACCTGGCACTACAACACAAATTATTGCGCAGAGTACTCCACTAAGAAAAAAAAGTGTGTAGTCTACACCTAGAGCATAGCAAGTCTACATCTCCACATCCAACATTAGCAATTCTGTTACCAACAAAGACAACAAGTCTACGTGACATCTATGATGAAGACGTAACAAATTCATTTTAAATATTTTCTTTGTTTTCACAAATAGTTGATTCATTAAGTTTTGAAGAAGCAGTCAAAGATTATGTATGGGCACAAGCCATGGATGAAGAAATCATATGCATAAAGAAAAATAAAGCATGGAAATTAGTAGATGTACCTCATGAAAAGGATGTCATTGGTATCAAGTGGATTTATAAAACCATGCAAGACGTATAAGGAAATGTACATAAGTACAAGGCAAGGTTAGTTGCAAGAGGCTTTACACAACAACCTGGAATTGATTTCAATGAAACATTTGCACTAGTTGCATGCATGGACACAGTGAGAGCTATGTTAGCAATTTCCATACAGTACAAACGACCAGTTTATCATATGGATGTGAAATCAACATTTTTGAATGGAAACTTAGAAGAAGAAGTATATGTGGAACAACCACAAGGTTATGAAGTTCTAGAAAAAGAAGACAAAGTTTACAGATTGAAGAAAGAACTGTATGGATTAAAGTAAGCTCTGAGAGATTGGTACGAATGCATTGATTCCTATCTCAAACAGAATGGATTTCAGAGAAATGAAAATGAGCCAACACTGTACATCAAATCAAATCAACAAGATATTGTGTTAATTGTTTGTTTATATGTGGATGATTTCATATTTATAGGTAATTTTGGCATAGAAGAATTCAAGATAGTCATGAATAATGAATATAAAATGATTGATTTAGGGATTATGAGATATTTTATGGGAATAGAAGTACACCAGTCCAAAACTGGTATATTTATCTCATAGTCCAAGTATGCGCATGAAATATTGAAAAGATTTAATATGGTGAATTCGAAAGAGCACCAACACTTGTCATAGTAGGTTTGAAGTTAAGCAAGAGATATAAAGGGTCCATAGTGGATCCCACATTGTTTAAAAGACTCGTAGGAGGTCTTATGTATCTCACAGTGACAAGACATGATATTATGTATGAAGTGAGCCTCATTTCAAGGTTCATGGAAAATCCAAAAGAATCACATTGGAAGGGAGGAAAGATAATCCTAAGATATGTGAATGGAACAAAAGATGTTGGCATCAAGTACTCCACTTTAGAAAATTTCAAACTGTATGGATACATTGACAATGGTTGTGGAGGAAACATTGATGATAGGAAAAGTACCTCTAGGTACACATTTCATTTTGGAACAGGTATGGTATCATGAGAATCAAGGAAGAAACCCATAGTGACACTTTCTTCAGCAGAAGCAGAGTACGTCGCAGCTACAAGCAGAGCTTGTCAAGAAGTATGGATGAGGAGAATGTTAAAATATTTGTTGCAGGAAAAACAGGAACCAACAAAAGTTTTCTGTGACAACAATTCAACCATCATGTTATCAAAGAACCATGTGTTTCACAAGAAAACTAAGCACATTGATACAAGGTATCATTTTATCAGAGAATTGGTGAATAACAAAGAGATCTGCTTACAATTTTGCAGGTCAAAATAACAAGTTGCATACATTTTTACAAAGGCTCTCACAAGAGATGCATTTCAGCGTCTGCACAGTAGTCTTGAAGTCCATGTAGTAACAAATTAGTGACAGTAAAATGAAAATTCATTTTTTTATGTAATTTTCCTTTTGTAATCCTACCAACTTATAATTAAGGGGGAGTGTTGGAAATTGTAATTACAAGTTGGTGAGATCTTCACGTCTCTGCCTATTTTTTTGTGAGTCATTTTGTATGTAGTTTGTCAGTGAGCCGAAACGTCATTCAGACAATTTCTAAGTGCAAAGTCGCACATTTACTCAAAATTTAGTCGGCAAGAAGGAACTTATAAATGGAGCCGAACTCTATCATCTCGAGGTCTATTAAGCAGTTTAAGAGTCATTAGAATTAATGACAATCTTTAATGTTGAGTCGATCTTAGATTTTGTAGGAAGTCTCAATCATTTTTCATATAAGTACGAGTCTCTTAGTTAGCATATAGATGTTGGAGGATGATGAAGATAAACATTTGATGCATAGAGAAGAAGCATAGAGGTAGAGAGAAACAACAACAACTGAAGAGTTGACAGAAGAAGTCATTAGAGCCGAAGATCATATCTCTGTCACTGTATTTTGTGTTCATTAATATCTAGTATTTGTGTATTGACAAGCTTCTGTCTTATTTCTGATTTTATGTGCTAAGCATAACACTCTGCTATTCTGCTTTCATAAATCATTTCGTCAAGTGTGTGTATTCACACCTCTCAACAAACTGAGTAGTCTATGCAGTGCACAACAGTCTTGAGAAATATGTCGCGTAGCCTATTTGGTGTGCAGTATTTGAAAATGAGTTGCGTAGAGTATACTACGCGGGGCATCGCGTCCTCGATTCCCTTCAAATATTATAACTAAGTTTAATTTTATCTATTTTCTCTATGATAATATGTATAGTGATATTACCTATTTTAATGATATACATATTATATGATTTTACTTGTACGATTAAATTTTCTTTTGATTATTGAAGGGTATTTATACTCTCTAAAGTATTTTTCATATGTTTTGAATATTAGTAATTTTTGTACAATATAGATATAGGAATCAGTAATTAGTTTCAACACAAATCACAAATTTGATGATAAAGGCTAAGGATGAATTATAATTTCATGATAAATAGTGTTAAGTATATTAACCTAAACCAATCTAGTACCTCAAAGGACTCATGACTCCTTTAGGGGAGCAACTTTCATTGTCTTGGTGAGCCATTGCCAAAAAAACACTCCAATCTAGTCTTGACAAAAAAAAATAGAAGCTTCATTGAAATATCCATCAAACATACCATATAGACTATTTGTTTTAGCATCATCGAATCTTCATCGAGATAAATGTTTATTTATAGATTTCTGTAGATAGGTGTGTAAACTTAGTTTTGCATTTTTATTTCTTTTGACTCAATAAGATCTCATAAACACTACATGCTTAGGGTCTCTGTTATCTGGAATAATTAATTCTCTTATTGACTGGTTAATTCCAATCTCTCGTTGACGCATAATAAGTAATGTAGTAGAGATGTGATGTAGTTAGTTATCTTTTATCTTATCCTTGGACTACAACAAAAATAAATTTTGCTTATAATAATCATTCAGGTTGTCAGTCGATTCAAAGTTGCAATGATGCATAAAGAAAGATTACTAGGAAGAGGTTGTGGCATAATGATCCATGCTTCAAAGGATCCACCAATTGTTTTATCTTAATGAAAAATACACCATTATTTCATGATCTTGCACATGCAATTTAGGTCATTTTCAAAGTTTGACAGATTCTTGCAGTAGGTGCTATAGCTTGTAATTCAATTTGGCCTCAAATTTGATAAAAAAAATAAAAGAGTCTGATAGCATGTGTTGTATGGAATTAGGTCATTTTCAATCTTTGACAGATTCTTGCAGTCGGTGCTATAGCTTGTAATTCAATTCAGCCTCAAATTTGATAAAAAAAAGAGTCTCGTAGCTTGTGTTGTATGGAAATACCCTGAAGCATCCAAATAAAATTTTGTTAGCATGTGTTTTATGGAATTACCTTGAAGTATCCAAGCACCCAACAAGAGAGTAATAAATGGTGTACATCTATGAATCTGAAGCACCCAACAAGAGAGTAATAAATGGTGTACATCTATGAATCTTTGGAAGGAAAATATATCTCAAAGTGTATTTCAAATCCTAAAATGTATATCTAAGTAGATAATCTTACCACCATATAAGGGTCATTGATGTACTCTTAATCCACAAAGAGTGAATTAAATTTTCTTTACATTACATTGAAGAAATTTGCATCCAAATAATTTTCAAAGATGTCACTTCTTTTAAAAATAGTGTACAATTTGAATATGAATCGTAACATGAAATTAAATGTTTGAATGATTTGGATTAAAATGATTAGTGTGAAAATTAGATTAATTGGCGATCTGTATTTTCTAAATAAAATCACCCTGCATAATTATAGATAGTAACGTAAAATGAAATATTTGATTGATCGAAATTATATTAAAGTGGTGTGGATTTTTTTTAATGGAAAGAATAATATTTTGTATTTTTGTATTTTGAATTTTATAAATTTAATCATAATAATTAAATCTGGAAGGGGTAGGGAGATTTACTATGAATGATGCAACACTCATCAACTAACATAAAAAAACCTTCAACTATTACTTCAACTCATAAACTTCACATAATAAATGACATATAAATACATGTAAGAGAATACTAAAGAATAGGTGAGAAAATTTGTCTAGGTGCAATGTCAAAAGAAAATAGATGTAACTAAAAATAAACCTAGAGACTTGCAACACAGCTCATCTACAACTTTTTGACTGGCTGTAGTAATTAGACTATTCTAATAATTGTGTGAACAACCCAACCAACTCACACTCTAACTTGTGTACACCTGATATGAACAAATTGATTCATGCCAAATTGCTTCTACTCCAAGAATCTTCAAGTGGATCCATCCTACATTGATGCAACCAACATACTAATTCAAACAAAATGTAGAGTGTAAGTTGTAGGTAAATCACAAAATCTGCATCGCGGGTTTTGACACCATGTTAATAAATCTCTCAATTTAAATGCTTACAATGGGATATAAAAAAATGTTAGTTTTTATCTCGGGAGGTACTCCACATGTTTTGTCTTGTATGCGGATGTTACATTAATGTTTACACTACCAGGCACTTAACTTTGTAATAGTTTTTATAAAGTTGTTTTAAGTGGTTCTTTTATTAAAATGACTTTTTTAATAAAGTGTACCTTCTATTTTTAAAGTGTCTTTATTTTCATACAACACTTATGTAATAAAGTGAAATCACTTTAATATTTCAAGTAATTCATTTTAGAGGGAATGGATCATGACCCTTGATCTTGAAAAACGAAAGATCTAATCTTGGCCTTTGGATCTAGGGTTGGGGAAGGTGAAAAGACAGGTTGGGGGGGCAGGGGGCGGGGATGTCATTTTCATATCATAAAAGAATGCATTGGGTAGTGTGCAAAACATGTTGAGAGGACATCGAGAGGAGAGTTAGAGAGATTTTATAAGCATGCTTGAGAGAATAAAGTGAGCAGTAAAGAGGGCACGTTTTCCAAGGAAGGAGGACATGGATCATGAGAAAATTTTTATGTGAGCTTTGGGTCGAATTTTTTTTGTTGTTGTTGTGGGAGGCCGTATTGTATGGATCCGTATAGTCCATACGATTTTGTATAGATGTATGAATTTGGCACATAAATTGAGACAACTTCGGGCACAAATTTCAAGGCAGAATTCAATTTTTTGTTGATTATTTATGGGCCATACAGAATAATCAATACAACTAACTCTAGGAATGGAAAGGGAGGTACAGAGGTGGTTGTATAACAATACGGTTTTGGCATGAAAAATGAGGCAAATTTATGTGGGACAGATTTGGTGTCGTGAGGCATTTTCCTTGGCTGGAAATGTGGTTTTTCTTTGTTTTGTACTTTCCTGAAGCATAATAATAATATCTCTCTCTCTCTTGTTGGGTTTCCCCACATTAGGTTTTTCCCTAGCATTTGCCTAAATTTATGAGTGTTATTGGGTTGCTCTCCACTATGTTTTTCTGTTGCATATTTTGCTTAGAAATGTGTATTTCTGCTTATGGAAATTTCTGAATGTGGGTTTTTTCATTTATGAAGTTTATGAGGACAGTTATCTCTAAGTTTCTAAGTGTTTGAGAAAATTTTAGTTTGTTGATTTTAGTCATAAAAAGTATACATGGTATCAAAGCTTATGCTCTGAAGTTCAGTGGGCACTTGGAACAACAAGCGGTTTGTTGTTGTATTTGCTTGAAGAAGGCAGAAAAGGTTATTTTTCAAGTGGTCAAAGATGACTTCCAACATCAGGTTTGAAGATAGATTGGAAGGGATCTCTAACTAGCTATAATGGAAGTTTAGAATCAACAGTGTTCTAAATGAGAACAAATTGTGGCCGTTTGTGAACATTGTTATGCATGTACCTACTTCAGATCCCATACCTCTTGATGTTCATGAGTTGAGGGAAGCTAAGACTTAGAGAATCATCTTGGACGAGGTCAGAGACCACCTTATTCCACATTTGGATGAGAAAAAGACAACCAATGAAATGTGGGTTGCACTGAAAGGCTTGTATGAGTCTAAGAATGAGAACCGAAAAATGGCTCTACGGGACAAGCTCCATGGAACTAGGATGATCAAAGGAGAGAGTACATGGCCACCTACTTCACTCGGGTTGTACAAGTGAAGGAAGAGTTGGAAACTGTTGGAGAAGTCATTCTTGACTTAGAGTTGGTGTAGATAGCCCTCAAAGGCTTCACCAAGGAGTGGGAAGTTTTCGTCAAGTGTGTGGTGGGGAGAGAGAAACTCCCTGACTAGAGCAGATTATGGGATGATTTTACGTAGGAGGAGATCCGAGAGGGGTCTCAAGAAAAGGAATTGGATGGTATAGACGCAAGAATGTTTCTCTTGTGGTAAAGGGAAATAAGAAGGACATGATAAAGGTTAAATGATTTGTATGTCACAAGATTGGCCACTATGCTAGTCAATGTTCGAACAAGAAGAAAAAGAAACTGGAACCAGAGGTGTCAACTTCAATAGAAGTTGCAGAGTTTGATCAACAATTTGAGAAGGATTTCTCTCTCATGGTTGGTTCTGTCGACAGTGGATGCCTAGTGTTCGAGGACATTGAATCTTGGTTTATGGACTATGGTGCTTCTCGGCACATGACCAAGTTGAGGTTAGTTTTCCTCGATCTTACAGAGAAAGACTCAGACTGTAGCGTGAATTTTGGAGTGAGCCTACAACGTGCAGTAAAGGGGGTTGGAAGGATGAGATTCCAACTAGAGTTAGGAGGTATTTTGGAGGTTGGCGAGGTGCTATATGTTCTAGAGTTGACAGTTAATTTTCTCTAAGTGTCATCTTTGAATGAGAGTGGATTTGGAGTTGTTTTCAACAATGGTCATGTGTTTTTGTATCGTGTGGGAGAAACTACTCACACAACAATAATGCTTGGTGTCAAGTATGAGGGCTTGTAGAGGTTGTTGAGTAGACCTGCGTTGGGGTCCAGTGGATTTCTAGACTCAGATTCCGTGTCAGAGAGTTGGCAAGTAGCACGGGAGAGAGATTTGATGCATGGCACTCAATCTTCTTCTGGGTCTCTCAAGGGACTCAACAAGCATGAGTTGACACAATTGGATGCTCAAGAGAGTGTGCAGTCTCCTCTGAGCATGTCTTCAGTTTGTTGTATAACAAAGGTAGCAACAAAGGCTTCCAGTGCAGTGGGAGTAGTGGCTTCATGTTTAGAGGGAGGATAGACTTCTAGTACAAAGGAAGCATCTATGGCAGTTGTTGAGATGGAGACAGATTCTGGTGGTGCTACCAGAAGTACCTCCCTCGCTAAGAGGGAGTATCAGTTTTTAGCTCCAGGGGTACTCTGCATGTTTTGTCTTGTATGCGGATGTCACCTTAATGTTTACACTACCAGGCACTTAACTTTGTAATAGTTTTCATAAATTTGTTTTAATTGGTTTTGTTATTAAAGTGAATTTTTTAATAAAGCGTACCTTCTATTTTTAAAGTGACTTTATTTTCATAAAGCACTTATGTAATAAAGTGAAATCACTTTAATATTTCAAGTGATTTATTTTGGAGGGAATGGATAATGACCTTTGATCTTGAAAAAGGCAAGATCTGATCTTGGCTTTTGGATCTAGGGATCTAGGGTTGGGGAAGGTGAAAAGACACTTTGGGGGAGCGGAAATGTCATTTTTAGATTATAAAAGAATGCATTGTGTAGTGTGAAAAAGATGTTGAGAGGACATCGGGAGGAGAGTTAGAGAGATTTTCTGAGCATGCTTGAGAGAGGAAAGTGAGCAGCAAAGAGGACACGTTCTCCAAGGAAGGAGGGCACGAATCCAGAGAAAATTTTTCTATGAGTTGAGGGATGAAATTTTTTTTTCTGCTGTGGGAGGCCATACTGTATAGATCTGTATAGTCCGTACAGTCGTATGGATTTGGCATGGAAATCAAGGCATCTTCGGGCATGGATTTCGAGGCAGATTTCAGTTTTATGTTCACTGTTTCTGGGCAGTACAAAAAAGACCATAGAGCTAATTGTGGGAATGGAAAATGAGGTAAGGAGGTGGTCGTACAATAGTACGATTTTGGCATGGAAAACGAGGTAGATTTCTGTGGCATAGATTTGGTGTTGTGATGTATTTTCCTTGGCTGGAAATGTGGTTTTCTTGTTGTCTTGTACTTTCTTGGAGCATAATAATAAGATCTCTCTCTAGTTGGGTTTCCCCACATTGGGGATTTCCCTAACATTTGCCTAAATTTCTGAGTGTTATTGGGTTGTTTTCGAGTGTGTTTTTGCGCTGCATATTTTGCTTAGCAATGTGTATTTCTGCTTATAGAAATTTCTGAATGTGGGTTTTTGCATTTTTGAAGTTTATGAAGAAAATTATCTCTAAGTTTCTAAGTGTTTGACAAAATTTCAGTTTGCTGATTTTAATCATTAAAAAACTAAAAAAAATAGTTTCCACAATTAATATGAAATTGAGGTGTATAGGGAAGGAAATCCCGACCAAGATATCAACTCCGCTCTCTCGATTAAGAGCCATTATATACAAAAGATCCATTTTTGGGGAGATATCATGACGTGAACCAAAAGGATTACTATATATTTGGGTGATAGTATAACGTGAACCAAATACATTATTGTATATCAAAACTAAATGTATAGGTCATACATGTAATGTTCCTAATTATTTTGAAATATAACTTTGGTAAAAAAAAATTACATATTAAATTGACAATAAATGACAGAATTACGCTAATATATCTAGGTTAATCTAGAGGAATCTATTACATATATAGAAATATCAAAGAGAATTAAAGGAATAATTTAAATGCCTTAAAGATAAAAACATTCAATTAAAACTTCACCTCTTTTTTCTGTAAAGATTAAAAGGTTATATTCTTGTGCACAAAGATTAAAAGCAGGTTAATACAACTGTACAACCTCAGTTAACTTAAAATCTAATATGCGTTTAACTCAAAAGGCACCGTAAAGTCATACACTGTATTCATGCTTTATATGTTGGAAGGTGTAATAATTTCGGTGACCGGGTAACGTTGGGTGTAATAGCTCCACGATTCTGGCTCTCCAATTGAAGCTGAGGGTTCGAAGTGCCCATTGGGCTCGGCGTGGCGGATCCTCCAGGGGCTATATTAGTGACTTTACTGTCTGGTTGAATAGCCAAATAAAGTATCCCCACTATATATAGGGCGATGAGCGGAAATACCCGTATTCCTATAACTACTGAAGCTGCCTTAGGCAGACTATTATGGAGCAACCAGTTTCCAAATCCTGTGGTTATGTAGTAGAGGTTGATGACTATCATGGAGCATCCTGTCAGCCAGGCAATAACCATCGTCTACAGCACGATAAAAGATAAGCGATGTTATGATAAATTATTCAAAATGCGAAAGTAGGATTAAAATAAGTTTCTTCTGTAAACGAGTAGTAGTTGCTTACTCCAATTGAGTTCTTGTGAGCTCCCATCTTTATCTTACTGCTAGTAAACTTCAACAGAGGAATTAAAGCAAATGGCAATTCAAACGATAATATCATCTGCACGAAAAGAATATGATAAGCAGAGGCTTTAGAATGCTAAAAGAGGATAAAGATTTAGATAGGGAATTATATGAAATATTCTATCAAAAGCATACCGAGGTAATAATAATAAGTTTCCCAGCACCAGAAGAGCCAAACATCACTGAAACTATCAAACTTGGGATGATGGCGATGCCCCGCGTGATAAGATTACGAATCCATTTCTTCATTTTCATATTCAGAAATCCCTGCGCCAGAAAATACTCATTTGGAACATTATAGAGCTCATGTTAGCAAAATCCAAAGACCCCGTCTCTTCAACTTGCCAAAAATATCAATTAACAAAGCATTGCGCCTGCATGACATACTGCTCAGCAAATGTTTCTGTGACTGTTGAGCTCTGTCCACATGCCAACAGTGCAATTGCATAAACCGTTGAGCTCCAGTTCAGTAGAACATGCTGACGAACAACAATATAGGATTTATATGTTACTATTTTGGAACCCTAACCCCATCAAAGAAAACACCAGTATGAACGATTCCTATGCTGACGATGTGAGGTGGATCTATATTAACGAACATAATTTCTGGAGTCTTTTGAAGTCAGACAGAAGAAGAATGACAGTCACGATCAATGGATGAATCGCTTTGTTTGCATTGTTATCTAATGGCTTGAAATGATGGAAAGGAAAAGAAGTAGGGGGCAGAATGAAAACCACAATCACAAAGTGGACGAAACGTTCGTTTAGGATTGAAGGGTTAACTTACTTTTAATAGGAAAGTCCTGACAATAATTCGAATCCTGTGCAGATAGATTCGGGGACGAGCATACCGCCCCGCTCACAGATATAATAGCGGCATTGATCATGAATGCGACCAATACAGCAATTCCAGTTTCTATGAGGAAATATGTGCGCGCTAACTGTAAGGAAGACATCATTCGAAATCATTTCATACTTGTTTGATTTAATACGTATTCCTGGTTTCAGAACAATTGATTGAATAGTACTTACATTAATTCCTGAAACAGAACGGCTGGATTTCCGCGAGAGAACCAAGGCAGAATGAAGAAATAGATTGTGCCTGAACATATTTCATAACACGATCAGTTCTATTGTCTGAATTAGAAATGTTCTATATAGGTCTGTAGGCTCATAAGCAATGGAAAATGTATACATTTCCATGTAAGTTGTAAAATATTTTAAGTCGGTGTAAGGCAAAAAAATTCTCCGAAACAATAACAAGAGGTAAAAAGAATCGCAGCTTACGGCATAACCATAGCTCCGATAAGAGAGATGGCAAGTCCAGTTGCTCCATTTCCTTTTAACTGAGGTACAAAGAGTCCTTTCAGGACCTCTTTGGCTTTAGGCTTCGCATATGCCAGCTCTCCAAAGTAACAGCCAAACATTAAAAATACAAGAATTGCAATGAACGCCTCCAATTTTCTGATCTGGAATGCCACGAATTATATGATATGTACAATTTAGAACACAAGCCAAAGATTTTAGGGGAAGAAGAGTTCAGAATATCACTAAAATTACGCAATTTTATATCGAATGACATAAATATAATTAGGTGGAAAGGATTGAGTACCCCATATCTCTGAATTCCGAGAAGAATTAGTGTGCTGAGTCCAGTTAGTAGAACACCGGTCCATGCAGGTATATGGAACAACATATTAAGAACAGATGCACTTCCTATCACTGTCATGAATACAGTGAAGCAGAAACAGAAAACTACTGTCAGAACAAGAGTAATACTTTTTAAACTGACAAATCAAAATACGCACATTATCATTCATATAAAACGCTAATCTTCGGGAATATCTGCTGCTATAACAGACGCTTCTGCTAGAATCCATAAGATAAAATTCATTTTCCTTGGGTACTCTTCTCTGTAGTATTCCGCAAGATGCTTACCTAGTGAAAGTCCCAGCTAATTCATGGGTGAGCATCATACTTGTTGAGGAAAATACCAGTTCATATAATTAGCATAATTGTTAGACAGAAGAAACAGGAGATGGTACTGACCTGTGGTGACTCCCAGACTCGCTGCAAGGGATTGTATAATAAAGGCAAAGATCGACGCCACAAGAATGATCCATAGTAGCTACAAAGGATGATTTCGTGTCATGTAAAAAAACAATATACCA
Organism: Picea abies; assembly: GCA_900067695.1. Lineage (NCBI taxonomy): Eukaryota > Viridiplantae > Streptophyta > Pinopsida > Pinales > Pinaceae > Picea > Picea abies. The sequence continues at coordinate 15,190 of CBVK0105323218.1, read as the reverse complement.
TTTTGGAACTTGATATTATGATAACTGCAATCTCTCAGGAAAAAAACAATTCATCCCGATCAATTCTAGATTTTAATGAAGAGCTTATCGACAGTAATTCTAGATTGTACAGCGCCCCTTACTGCAAATCAGTCTCCACTGAGACACAACGTGATAACAGTTTATTTAGGTCAATTCGAGTTGAATATATATAAAAGTTATGAGTGACCTCATTGAATAATAATTTACGTGACAATCCATGTTCATCAAGGAAGATGGATTAGAGAGTTAAAATATTCAAACAAGATGGATTGCAGAGTAAAATTTACATACCATATCCGGGATCAAGGTAGGCTATGCACACCATAAATCCAGGTCCAAAGTGAGCCATAAATTTCCTCCAACCTGTCTTCTGTAACATTTGACAGATACGTTAAAAGGCAAGATAAACGGCTTTGCTTCTGCTTTCATGCCGTTTACTTCACACTTGCAATGCAGGTTATACGAAAAAAATACGTCGAAGGTTAAAGAATTGTCATGCAACAAACTCAGGAGCTTAAGAGAAGCTGAGTAAGAAAACCTATAATGTTAAAGCTATTGGAAACTACGTAAATTGTTGCACATAATGCAGCCAGGTGAACTCTACAGTGCATGATGGAAGAGACGCGTGCCATGTGGTAGCTGTATTAAACAAAGGGCGATGTTTACCCTATTTTTTTTTGTGACTGGTTGAATCAATAACTATTGGTTAAGTTATCTAACTATTGGTTGGTTGTGTTATCTAACTGTTACCATTATAACTTTGAGGTGTGTTCACTATATTCCATAAACAATATATAAGGTAAGTTTAAGTTTGGAACTAATAACTTCACATAATAGAATAACTTGACATAACAAACTGTCTTACACTCAAGAAAACCATTATACACCACAATTCATAATAAATTAACAATTTAATTTATTAATAGAAGATATCACTTTCTTATAATTGCCATCATTTATATATGAAAAAAATTTAAATAAATAAATTATAATTGCCATCATTTGTGATCTTACCAACACATTTGAACCTATTAAAATAGGAAAAATCATTCTTTACACCATATTTGGATCTATATACTATGCAGAGTGATTAGCAGAATACATTTCAAGACCAATTAACCATTCTATTAACGAATGACACCACTTTCTTATTACTGTCAGCATTGATATTTAAAAAAAAAATCACCCCCAAAAAAATTAAAACAACCAATTAAGTTGCAATTGTGATCTTAACACCATAGTTCGATTTATTCAAAACAGAAAAGATGAATCTTTACACCATATTTGGGTCTATATACTACGCATAGAGATTAGCAGAATATGCCTCTTCCTTCATCTTGATGTCTTGGAAATCCTCTGCATTCCCTGATAAATCTTCGCCATGGCTTGATGTGCTCTGTATTTCTAGTCGTCCGCTCACCCCTAACTGTCCTGAACTCACTACTGCTAACTCAGCCATTGCTTTTAACTCAATCAGGTATCTCAAATTGCCTAGAAAAGATAACTACATTCCCATCAGATTTTGGAAGCGAATGAGAACGATGCCCGGAACTGAAGGCTCGTTTGAAGTCCTCTATCTCGCTCCATTATTTATAGGCATCCTCGTCAAGTAGGCAACTAACGTTCTGAATGCAAAGTCAATGCTTCAGCCGAGGTAGTGCATTCTGAACATTACAACAAAAACTATAACAAAAACTGAATCGTTAGAAAATTATAACAAAAACTGAATTTTGAATCGTTAGAAAATTATAACAAAAACTGAATTTTTAACTGAATTCTGAACATGTTTTTTTCCTCTAAAATATGTTATAAATACCAATTATCCTGGGGCTGTGGAGACATACTACTACTATTTTTGGATGAGGACGAATTGCTTTGGAGAGATTAATGTCAACCATGGATTGAGGATTGAGGAGAGATCTAACTAATCTATTATAATAAAACTTATAATAATGAATGGTCAACCATGGATTGAGGAGAGATCTAACTAATCCATTATAATAAAATTTATTTAACTTGTTATGGTGTTAGTTAGCAAATAATAATATTTTATTGTATAAGATAAGAGATAAAGGAGATATATCTCTCCATTATAAAGGGTGGATAATTGGGAAATTTAGGAGCTCTCCCCTTGGGCTACATTGTACAACATTTTTGCAAGCTTAATGGAGAATTTGAGGTATATTTTCATTTGATGCGAGGCTTATATTTTATGTGTTGATTTTGTATTAAGAAACCCTTGCGGCATGTTGTGATTGCCATTATAATGAACAATGCTTCATTTTGGATAGAGTAATGTGAGGTTTGAACCCTCTTATTTCTATTTTGATTATGTTAGCTTACATGATTCTTATCATTGGTTCTTGGAGTCTTAACTATGATGGGCCTTTAGTCTTTTGTCAAATTTAGGTCCTTGAGAACAATTAATTGTGTATGGATTTAGCACTTAGAAATATTTTCCACCATAAGAAATTCATATGAATTTCTCCTTCAGACTATTGAAAACCAATATTGAAATTATCATACTAAGAGATCTTAAATTCAAGGTTATAGGATACTTTTAGTTTGACATTTCATCTTCACATCATGTCTCCATTATCCCAAATCCATCCATAATCCCAAAGTGTGCATCGATTTCAACTCATCTATTATTATGTTCATGTTCATGTTCATAATGTTCATGTAGGTTTCTCCCTCTATAAAACAATGTAAATCTATGTTTCCTAGGAATATCTTTGTAGCTATATTTTTATGTGGAATTAGTTCTTAGAAGAATAAATATACATAGTTGTTTCTATTTATTGTTTGTGAGAGAGTTATCTTTTGAGAATATATTTATTTAAATCCATTTAGATTAGATTTATTTCTTGCAATTTCATAGATAAGAGAAAATAGTGGAAATCGAAACACTTTGAAATTCATAGATTCATCAACACAAAGAAACAATGATATTCATAAAAAACATTCTATGAAATGTGTGTGCGTAGTGAGTATCGTCTAAACTATTAATTTTTTTACAAAATGGCACATCGTGCCCAATATACAAAATGACACCAAGTTCCATAACATAAAAAAAATCCATATGGTTGCCTAGATACAAAATGGAAGTCATTGGTCACTCATTGAACACTGGCACCCTCACCACCCTCATGAGAATCCCAGAAATCGATATTTATTCTCTTGCTCAAAGAAGCACCTTCGGTGGTTTTGCATCTAGGCATGGTTAGTGGCACTAGAGACTCCACAAAGAAAAAACATTGTTATAAGTTTTTTTCCACAATGAATTAAAAGAATTACAAAATGATACTTTGTAATTCAACATAAGACAACTCACCATAGATGGTATTGACAATCATGAGTTTTTTAACCTCCTCCACGACCATAATATCTTAGCGATGACACCCTACATTAGTTACAAGGATCAAATCATGAAATTTAAATAACTATGCATAAAATCAATTCCATTCATGATACATAAAAAATGATTATCAACAAATTATATCATTGTGAATATCTCAGGCATCAATGGAGAGTCTCTCGAAGGTGAAGCACTTGGATGTACAACCTTCTTCGAGAAAACATATACTTTGTAATCCTCGTTGGATGGAGAAGATGGAAATGGTGGTGGGTGTTAAAATTTTGGTATGCTCATTTAACCATAGACAATGTCACATCATTGTCACCCAACCATAGGAATTCACATATGCCACCCCGAGCACACTAACCTTTAGTCAAAATAATTCCAACAAGCCTACTCGAGAACCAACAGATAAACCCTAGTTGTTAACTTCAGCAACAACTCAAGACAAGTAAAACACTCTTTCTCCAAAGGTAGTGAAAAATATAGAGAGAGTCTCCATATTCACAGAACAAGTACCATACACAACTTCAACAACTGTAGCTGTACTACTTTCTCTCTCAAACTTGCGCCATACTTAATAAGAAAATCACCAAGAAAATCACCAAGAGAGAGACCAAGACCAAGATATGACCATGCACCCTTATTCCTCCTTGTAGTTGGAGTTGAAGTTGCAACTGCGGATCTCCAAAAGACTTGTGCACTAAGTCAGTGTACAAATGAGCTAAAATGTCCTCTATTTATATTAATCTGTCTAGTAACTTTTATGGCTCATTCGAACTGACCTTCTAATAATTATATTTTATGTTTATCTTTTTCCAGTGGAGCCAACTTGTATTTCTGGAAGATAATATTATAATATTATTTTTTCTACTAGGATGAGTTGTCTTCTAGGGTTTTCAGACATCTGTTTAATGCTTCACTTGCTTCCAGAATATTCTATTCTAAGTCATAGGTTACACATGGAGGTTAATACCTCTCAAAACTACCAAAACATCAACAATGGGGGTGGGTGGCATATGGGTGCATCCACTGTGGATGGATGTGATGTAATAAGTGGTGTGGGTGGGTGGCCTACATGTGTATCTAGTGAGGATGTGTGGAATATGAAATATGGTGGGGGTGGGTGATGATTAACCTACATGGGATGTACAAGTGATGGAATGATGCTTGGCTTGGAAACATGTAACCCAAAAGTTGTAGACGGGTTCCCAAGGAATGGACTAGTACTGTAAATGGTGAAAATATAAGAAGCCTCCATACATATTAATAGTATTGTTATTAGTACCAAATAATAAAATTCAATAACATAAATAAATAAAAAATGAGATTGAAATGAGATTTAATTCAACACATGACGCCTGTGAAGTAGGTCACTTTTCCATCTTAGGTGGACATTGCTTGACACTACCTGGTCCCACAACCTCTAGAAACACAAGAGAATTATAAATTTGAGGATGCTAGAAAGTAAATAAATCACAATAGTGAATTTATCAAATGTGACACATACATGTGTATGTGATACACTGAATGAGCATGTTGTCTCTACTACTGTATCAATGGTGGAGACAGACATTGATGCATCTATCAGTGTAAAGGGTGTACTATATGGGTGTAGCAACTACAAAACATCATACAATAAAACATCGAAATAAATACACATAATAGTATATAAATATATAACAATGGAGAATATAAAGATGGTTAAGATACTAACCGCTTCCATTAAGCTCCAGTGTCCATTAGCCTCCATATGCCCATTGCAAGTCTTCCTGCAACTCAAGCATCTGTGAGGCTAACATGAATAAATTTTGTGTCCATGTTCTCTCTCCTTGTTTCACTCTGCTCTAGGAGTTGAAGGTTCGACCCCTCTACAAATGTCACCAGCATACACCTCCTGTCGAGATAGTGCAACAAAACTACCATGTTTCACTACACTCTTTTCAAGGTTGATAAAGTTATCTATGCCTACTACAATCCCTCTACATTGGGTGGATGGTGGGAAGGGGGGTTAAGACTTCACTTGGGGGATGAGGAACTAGCATGGGATCACTCCTAACATGTTTTCGGTCCTGTGTGGACCCTCCACCCAACCGCTGAAAATCACCAATATAGAAGTAGCTCACATGCTGACCCAACATAAATTCTACTCATAATTTTCTAAAAATATATAAAGGCATCTCCTTGTTATTGTAGGGAGGTTTATCAAAGACCATGAACCACCTATCCATCTAATTAGCATTAAAATACGGGTGGGTGCACTAGTCCATACAAATGTGTTTGTTGTTGACAGGTGGTTCTTGTATACTTAGAGGATCAAGAAAAAGAGACATCAGATCTTGTTTTGAAATACCAAAGTCTCTAACTTGGTTTCTATCCACTCCAATCCTATAAAACTTGAACATCCTATCCCTATATTCATAAATATAAGTTAATTTCCCTTGGGAGCTTGCAATGGACCTCACAATGAGGTCTAATGAAGTGGCCAACGACTCTTGGCTAGGATTTCTTGTGCCCCTTAATTCATGCAGAATTGATCTCAATGTGGCCAACCCCTCATCAATATGTGTGTTTATGTTTGGTGGTTGTGTTTGGTTGGGGTTTTACAAATACCATGCAAATACATATTTTAAGAAATTATAAAAAATATATATATATTCAGTGGCACATGCATGCATTATTTTATATTCATAATAGATTTTCATTTGCTATTATGAACACAATGACAATTTGATAGATGAAGAATATATGATAGAATAAAAAATGATTATACCATCAAGAAGGATGATGAAAAGATACAATTATTTCCATTGAAAGATGAAGACCCTAGAGAAGTGCTTCTAGTGTTTGCAAAGTTCCTAAGATTTGTTAAAGAAATGAAGGCATGTCACGATGTTGTTTAGAGAAGAGTTGAGCAAGGCATACATCAAAATGATGTTCTCCTTCTACACAAAATATGAAGAGTATTAGTGAAATTTATGAACAATAAAATAGAAGATATGGAAGTGAACTTATGACAAAGGTATTACAAACAACAATTTCAATTAATGAAACTAGAGGAAGGAAATATTAGAAAAAACTCATGAATGACGAATATGATGCAATGATGAATAAATGTTATAGGTTTTCAAATGGATTTTTAAGACAAATTTTAATTCAAATGGATCATAAAGCCTCCTAGAAAGAGTTTTTGAAGCTACCAAGTATGTTGGGCATGTTGGAGGTTGATAATAAAGGAGGAATGGATGCAAAATGGACCCCTCCACTTCTGTTTTTCTTGTAAATTCTATATATTTATTTTTAGAGGTGAAATGTTATGCAATGAAAGAGGTGACTCTCTATGAATTTTCTAGATGAGATTTTTCTAAAAGATTAGAAGTTTCTATACTTTAGATTATTTTAGAGGATATTAAATTAATTGAATAAAAGTAAAAAGTACCTAGAGTGGGAGGAAAATTAAAGCATACTTGAATTGAATTGGACATGATGGAAAGATCTCTTGAGTCTTTTCCTGGTCCTCTTCTCCTCTCTAGCTCAATGAATGGAAAACAAGGGGCACAATTTATTCAAATGGGCACAAATTGTGCCCACCGTCCCTTAAAAAAAGGCACAATAATAACACATGTAAATTCCAAATAACACACAGACATTCTTAGGAACACGCACCTGGTCCTCTCAATGTTACTATGTGGCACGTTGAGTGGCGGTTGGGGATTTTCCTAACCTCTACATCAGGAACGAGTGTGCATTCTTAGAAATATGAACCCATTCTTGTGGGTGTGTGTTACTGTTGACCCCCTTGCCACTTTTTTGTCCAACAACTTCATGCACAGACCCTGATATTTTTGCAAAAATAATTGTTTACATTAAAATGGAAAAAAATGGAAACATCATTGTTATCTATCTAGAATTAAATATTTAAAAGATTAGTTGGGTGATATTGGTGAGAAATTATCAAGTATTTATCTATTTACCGTAATATTAAATGGTATATTGGATGAATATCAAGTATTTATCATTAGCGTAGCACCAAAAGCGAAAGCACGTTCCTTTGATGACTTCACAAGTATCCTTATGCAAGAAGAGGAAAGGAAGAAGAGTTTTGATAGCATTTTAGAAATATTTGGCTGTGATGGGTAAAAGAAAGTAACCATACAAAGGAAATACATGGGTTTCATCAAAGAAAGCTACTAGTGTGAAGAAGAATGACACATGTAACTATTGTGGTAAGTTTGGACACTATGCTTATGAATTTAGGAAAAAGAAGTTTAATAAATATAAATATAGAATACATGAAGATAACTTTGTTGACAAAGAAGTAGAGGTAAGTGATGACTTAAAAGATCTAAAGTTGATTATTTTAGATGTAGCTCTATTTATGTTAGTTGCAGTTAGATATAAATAAGGACAATAGGATTTATTGAATACCTTGTTGGTAAAATGTGTTTACTGATAGGTATTCTTGTAACATCGTATTTTGGCCCTAGAAATATTTTTACAGCCACATATGAATTTTTCCTGAATAGTTGTTTTTTAATTTTTTGAAGTTCCATTTGCTTTGAACTTTTCCTAGATAAATCAAGAATGTTTGTTATTGTTGTCATAGTTCCTGGATAGAATATTTATTTACATCTTAATTCTCTATAGGAAATGATTGTCTTCTATAACTTGATTCAACATGCACAATGATTTTAAGGGAAAAATCCTCTTGTTCCCAATGGATCCTCCCCACTCCCATCCCAACCCCTAGTCCCCCCTAGATCTTTTTCTTACAAATTTGTGTTTCTTTCTCAATGCATTTCTGTAATATGGGTATATGTATAGAATACCTATATGATTTTATTGAAATCCATATGTCTAGTCATGCTGTCATTGGAGCACATGCAATTCTTAGAACGATCCATGCTATTCTAATGCTCTAAGTAAATTGATCGATGCATGTTGTGCTCATATTGGCTATGGGAGTGTGCTTATGGTAATTTTCTTATTTTTTGATGGTTTTTATTACCACATTGTCTTGTTCAACACCTTTTTTTTCTTGACACTTTCTATCAAAAGTTAGGTTGCAATTTGGATTTTTCTTTGCTTGGATTTGCTTGGTTAAATTTGGAATGCTTGTTTCTGTGGCTATAATTCTAGGAAAAAATACCACTTTTACTTCTTATTCTTCTTAGGAAATGATTTCCTTCTCTAGCCTAGTTTCTCATACACTGAAATTGCAAAAATCCCCTTTCTTCCAATGCATCCTCTTTCCACCAATTCACCCCCCCATGCCACCCTAGAAACAAGGCTACAAATTGGAGAAAGAAGAGGAGGGAAATTCATATTTCTTTTATGCCACCCAAATAATTGCATATATCTATAATATTCCCATTTGGTTGTGATTTTCTCTCTCATCGAAAAGTCTCTGTTACTTGACTTGTATTGCTTCCATTTATCTTTCTTGAGACACAAGTTGAAACCTCTCATGGTTGTGGATGGTTTTGTTTAAGATTTGGGTTTATATTAGATATTTTTCTAAAACCTTGTTAAAAATTGATTTCTTGTAAATTGCATTGCAGTTTGGACAAAGTTACATACATTACAAAATGTTTTTCCATTAGGAAAGAGTTTGACCCATTTATAGGTTTTATTACATTTTTTTTTTATTGCACTTAAACGATACATCTAAAGTTTTATGTTTTATGTGATTTCTTTAATGCATACATTAAAAAAAAAATTCCATTAGGAAAGAGTTTGACCCATTTATTACATTTTTTTTCTTATTGCACTTAAACGATATCTAAAGTTCTATGTGATTTTTTTGAATTAATGCCATACATATTTGTAATCCATCTTAATGAAATAATGCATATTGACGGATTTTTTAAAATTATTTTAATTGACTCCATCTTTCAGCCGTACTTGTAATCTTATCAAAAATCATAATTCAACATATGTCTTTGTAACGACATTTTCATATGTTTTACAAGTCACATTGTAATTCCTATAAATTGAATATGTGGTGATTATAAAATGTTTTAACATGAAAAAAGAATTTAAGACATTCTTAGAATTTATTGTATTGTTTTTTCATGGCACTTAAGATATTGGGTTACATTAAATTTTATTAAGAAAAAAAATTTCAAGTTTTTTTTACGGTAACCATTTTTATATGTTGCATCTATTTTATTGCAATGCAAAACCAATATGTAAAAATGTAAAAAGTTTTAACTTTAATTTTAATCCATTTATAAACTTTATTTCATTGTTTTCCATGACATAAGAGATTTTTATTAATGTTGTTAGGATAAAAATGAATAGATTTGCAAAGTATTAATATAATTTTCATAAGTAATACACCTCAGTTTTATTTGTTTCATACATCCTAATGCATTTACCAAAAAGCCACTAGTAACCATTTTAATTACTTTGACCCTTCTCTTCTATCTTCCAACCTTGTAACTATACACTAGTTTGTAGCATATTATTTATCATGCACATTTCTCATTCACAAAATATTGTTTATTCTAATATTCCGACCTCGTAACTATACAATAATTTGTAGCATATTTATTATCATGCACATTCCTCATTTACAAAATATCATTTCTTTTAATGTTCCAACAATGTAATTATACAATAATTTGTACCATATTCATTATCATGCACATTCCTCATTCACAAAATATTATTTCTTCTATATTACAACTTTGTTAATTACCATGCACATTCTTCAAATAATGTTTCTCCTAAAATTCACTAAGATCTTCTTCATAATGCTCTCACATCATGTGGAGACTAAAAGTGAAGAAAACATTTGAGTTACTTAAATGTTTTCCTATGACAATGAAATAAATTGTGGTCCAAATACCACTAGTGTGATTGCATGTACAAGCATTACCAACTTCATATGGTTGGAACATAAATAATGTTTGGCTTTTGCCTTGACAAAAAAACTGCATTTTGGTGAAAGCTTGATTTAAACATCCTTTCCAACTAATTGTAGTTATTGTTTCTAACTAGTTCATTAGTATTGCTTATTCGAATATCTTTTGGTTGTTTTTCTTATCCCATTAAAATCTTAATATCTCATCACATGTGATTATATTTTATCAGGATATTTATCTCGCTTGGAGAACAGGAAGCACCTCTCGTTTTAACTATAAGTCTTAGTTTCTAAATATTTGCCGAGAAGTTGTGGTGCATTGGTTTGCTCACTACTTAGCATAATTAATATAGTGAGTTCCAATCTCTCAATCAATAAAGTTGCTAAGTAATTGTCACACCACATGAAAAAATCAAATCACAAAGTTGAATAATTGGCCATAGCTTTGAGAATACGACAGGAGCATTTACATCTAAATATGCAAATAGTTAGAAGACTGTCGGTTTTAAATATAACATTCAATAGAGTTGCTAAGTAATTGTCACATCAGATGAAAAAATAGTTATAAGACTGTCTGTTTTAAATATAACATTGAATAGAGCTGCTAAGTAATTGTCACATCCCAATTCTGTGAGACCAAATGTGTTTGTTAGGGTACAATATTTAGTATGTTGTGTAACATTTTCAGATCAATTCAACCAACATTTTGTGCGGGGCATGCCCTACAAGGTCGCTCTTTAGAATAAGCCAGAATTCAACAAGGTATGTCATTTTTGCTATAACTCCTTTTCTGAGAGGTTCAAAGTAGTGCCACCTGGAGAAATTTCATAAAACACATTGAAGAACATTCTGTATCAGTTTCATATCTTTATTCATTATAGGTACAAAGTTATGATTATTTCAAGTTGGGTTTGTTGACTTATCCAAAACTAGTAATGGTTGAGATAAGCAGTTGATGAGTTGGCACATACATGAGGTGTATAGTTGATGATGTTTGGATGATGAAATACCAATCCTTGATGAGGAAAACTATTCTACTTGGAGAATAGAAATGAGAGTGTATTTGAAGACAATGGAGGCAGCTATTTGGAAGGCAACCATTGGTGGATCAATTCCGTTGAAGAACAAGTCAAAGTTTGCAGCTCAAAGGGAAGGAAAGAAGAATGATGCATTGGCTCTCAAGACCATTCTTAGTGGACTTTCAAGCCCTATCAAAGAGAGCATGGGACAATGCACTTCTGCCAAGGTTCTATGGCTAAACAAGAGGATACATATCAAAAAAGGAAAGAAGATGTTGAAGACCACTCCATTAATATTATCAAAGGTAAAGAATGTCTAACTCTTGATTGCATATGTGATGATTTTAAAGGAAAAGAATCATGTGATGATGTTGGCAAGAAGGAAGATATCAAAGATACTTCAAATGAAGGTAAAGAATCTCCAAAGACTCATGATTGCATTGATTCAAAATGTGATGATGTTGAATTTTTTCTCAAGTTAATAAGATGATCTAGAAATAGTTTGTGTAAAGTTTGATGATAGTTATGCCATGGAAAGAATAGAAGAAAATATATTAGAACTTCAAAAGGAAATTGAAGAGGATTTATATAGATATATAAGTGAACATTTTTATACACACTATAACTATCTTTCGGATAACACTAAAACTTTTCTTAGGAGGAGTCAAAGGTACATCTTGATGTAAAGGAAATGCTCAAAGAGAGCAATAAGACTCAACTAGAAGAAAAGGAAGAAGAAGTCACAATACTAAAGAATGAAAAAGAAAATGTGAAGGTAGATGATGAGATTAGAAAAAGTTTTGAAACTATTGTCCATCTCAAGACCCAAATTGAAGAAGTCAAAAGAATAGAGGAACTATTGAAGAATCAAATAAATGAAAAGGAAGGGTCATGTTGTAAGCTAGAAGATGAAATTGTTGACCTTATAAAGAAGCTAGAAAATTCAAACAAATTCTTGAATAGCTCACTAATATTGGATGAGATCTTAGAAAGTCAAAGATCACCATATGATAAATCAGGGCTTGGATACAAAGGAGAAGATACACATGTTGAAGAAAGCACCTCAAAGAAGCATGAGGTAAATCCATCAAAGAAGGAATACAGTGTTGCAAAGCAACCATATACACAAGGAAAAGAAAATTTCAAAAGAACTAAGAAAATAAGACATTAAGAAGCTATTCTTGGGACAACAAAGAAAAGGTATGAAAGCATTTTTCATGTGAATTTTTATTCATGTAATGGATATGGTCACAAAGATTTTGAATGTAGATCTTATGAAAGGAGATATAATGGAAGATTTTATAACACCATGAGGTGTTGGAGATGTGATCAAGTAGGACACATTGTTGTTGATTGTAACACTATGAGATGATATAGCTGTAGTGGATTTGGCCACAAATCCCATGAGTGATGAAACAAAAGAATAAATTTCATGATGAGAACTTCAAATAGCATGGCTAGAAGAAGGAATGATGTAAGGAAGGGAGACATATTTGAAAAGATGGATGCTCAGAGCTCAAGTTTTGACGAGAAGGGACATCTATAGAAGTGGGTGAAGAAGATAGAGAAGCCAAAACGGAATGAAAGACTGAAGGGAATCTCAAGTAAGTCATCTACTGAAGCATATGCGGGTGGCAGTGGTATCAGTTTCATACATACACATGCTGACCTTGTATAGGTTGCATACATACGTGAGTTGTTGTGCAGCAGACTACATATATGTGGTAAAGCCTTGAGAAAAAGGCTATGCACATGGATTACAGGTTGATGTGATGGTATAACACTTTGTTGTAGAGCCTGCCATTGTTTTTTACAGGTTCTGACACTATTTGTTGCAGGTTTAAGTGTTCATCTATTGGATTATGTAAAATAAAATCTCGAGTGCATGACACTAACCCATGAGTATGGATTGATGTTGATTTGTTGGTGTACATGGCTGGTACATATTTGAGTTTCATTGATATATCTTATGATGTATTATTGGAAGCATATGTTGATATCATGGTGCATGCATTTTTCATGTGGATTGGGATACATATTGGTACATATGGTTGGCGAGTTGATGAGGTGATCATGTTCTACATCATTGTTGATCTATAGTTGATGCATGATTGGTACTTTTCTAGTACATTGAAAGAGGCACCTACTAGTAGTTTGATTGACACATGTTTTATGGAGGATTTGGCATATATATGTGGGATTCATCATTTTCTAGTATTGGTGCATGGTAATGTACATTTTTGGTACACTCATAGATGGCATATGCTTGATGATACTACACCATTGGTACTACTTGATTAGCACAACAATTGATATTTGTTTGAGATACATGATTGCGGCACTTGGTTCATCATGGAGACATATCACGAGTGAAATGATACATTGTTTGGCATGCTGGTAGATGCACATGGTTGGCATATTGGTGGATTCACATGGTTGGCATATTGGTAGATGCACATGTTGGCATGTTGATCAAGTCATATGATTGATACATTCCATGGAAGATATCTTTTACCACATTGCATGATGTTGATGTACATGGTTGATGTACATAGGTGTTGTGCATGATGAACACACATTTTGTACAGGATGTACTTGGTTGATATTTTTCTCATGATTCTTTATTTCATTTTTGACATATCTTTTGCTTCACGATTCTTGGTATGGCATGAGTTTGATGCATGAACAGGTCCAACGATCGTTATATGGTAGCACAATGTTCATCTTGCCAAAATGATAGGAGAGACATACCCATAGGGGGATTCATTCTTCTTCCCATGATTCTAGGAGGAGATATTTATTAGATGCATACCTATAAAAGAGCCCTATACTTGAAGAAAGAGCACAAGAGCATAATTTCAGAGAAAGTAATGGTCACAGGGGGAGTATGTTCGATGTATCTTCAAGATTACATCAGAGTGATATCCATTGTTCAAAAGGGGAGATATTATTTAGAGTAAGATCAAAGGAATTTAGATAGGGCGAGCAGCCCTAAGGAGAGTTCAAGCAAGGGGAGAAACACCAAGATGAGAATGGACCTTTGCCATTGATGTCAAGGGGGGAGAGTTAATCACATTGATGTGATTGATATTTATTGATGGTGAGAGATAGTCACATTGACTATTGATGTAGAGCATGCCTTATCTACATTTTGACATCAATAATTGGTAATTGGTGTTGACATCAATTTTGGTATTGTCATCAATGCCAAAGGGGGAGATTGTTGGATCATGTTGTCATTGATGCCAATGGTTCGATTGATTGATGTCATTGATTGATTGATACAAAAGGATTGATTGATTGATGATTGATGTAATATAATATGTATTTTCCTTGATGAGAATGCATAGATGAAGATGGATCAATGAGTTTTCATTGATATGATGAAGTTGGATCAATGAGTTGTCATTGATACATGATGAAGATGGATTGTTGTGGTTTCATTGGTATATGATGCATTGTTGGAAAACTGTATAGATGACTCATTATTGTCGTATCATGATTGATAAGGTGCACAAATGAATGAACTCCAAAGTGGTCCCCTTATGGTGAAATCCCTCATGGGAAGACTCTTTATGGATTGAGTTATCCTAGAAGAATGGTTGGAGGACCCTTTCTCTCACTATTGTCTTATAATGATTGATATGGTGCACAAATGGATGAACTCCAAAGTGGTCCCCTTATGGTGAAATCCCTCACTGGAATATGCTTTCCAGATTGATTTATCCTATAAGAATGGTTGGAGGACCCATGCTTGTATGTGGAATAGCAGGATGAAGATCAAGGAAATTGTTGGTGAAAATATCCTAGATGGATAGTGCTTTTCATTCCATTTCCGTTGATATGTGGAATGTCACATAACTCCTCATGGTTTGAGAGTTATGGACTTACGAAAATGAAGGACCCCCCACATGAAGGCTTGAA
>CBVK0105323200.1:0-13652 GCA_900067695.1 Picea abies | reverse complement strand
GTGGGAATTTTATATTTTCAAAATGTGTGTTTATAAATGAAAACCCTAATCATTATTTCATTCTTTTGCCAAAATTTAGAGGGGAGATTTGTGCAAGAGAGATTTACGAGCAAAGTCTTTAGAGTGGGCAGATTTTTTTGAAGAGCCAAATTTACATACAAATTTGCAGAGGAGAAATTGCATATATGTGAATTTATTCTATTCATGATCTCAATATTTCCCCTATTTGATTCAAATAAATTTCAATGCATTATAAAAAAATAAAAGGGTTTCATAGTTATATTTGGTATTGGAAGCCCTAGCTTCCTTGCTGTTTCTCTTGATTTTCCTCTCTATACTTCACAACGATAATTTTTTTAAGCAATAATTTTTTATAGGGTTTCTTTACTCGCATATTGGGAATTTGGTATCCGTTGCAATGGGATCACTGATTGCATTAGATCCCAAACCATGTTGCTAGTTTTCTTAAAAAAAACACTTCCGTGGTTCACGATGCACATTGTACAGGAGTAGCATACCGATGCTCATGGTGCTGTCAACAACACCACTGAGTTTAAAATAAAAATAACCTTTTTTAATATTGAAAGCATCATATTTTAAAATTGTTCACATGTTCAACGGTACCTAATAAACAATAATGAGGCACCGATGCATCTACATATTATTGATGCACCACCCTGTGTACATATTATTAACATATCAGTGCATCTACATATTATTAATGCACTAGTACATACCATTTTGTTATATGTACTGAAATCTTATTTTGTAAAAAAAATTGTGATTTTTATATCTGATGATTCCTGTTTTTTTTTTTTAATAGAAGATGGTTGATAGAAGTTCAAGGAAAACAACTTATTGCAGCGAGCACGATGGTAGCTCATCCGAACAAGAGAAAAAGATAAATTCTTTAAGTTGTATTAAAAATTTAATATATTTGAATTATCTGTAGGTTTAAATTAATGATGTGTGTTGGTTAAGGCATGTCATGGAAATTACAAGGTGTTTTGAGCTAGTTGAAAAAGGTGGGTGGCCACCAATATCCACCTAGATCAATAGCTCATCCCAACAAGAGAACAATGCAATTTCTTTAAGTTGTATTAAAATTTTAATGTCTTTGAATTATTTGTAGGTTTAAATTAATGATGTGTGTTGGTTAAGGCATGTCATCGAAATTCCAAGGGATAAATGAGGGAAAAACTAATACATGTTGGTGGGGATTTCCAACAAAGTGTGCAAGAAGATGGTAAAATAAATGAACATAATTGCATCGTAGGAGGAGCCATCCCAACAATTACAATGTGCATAAGAGGTATGTAATCATTCATTTATTCTTTTATGTACATCGAATTTAATTATCACATGAAATACTAATTTTCAATTGTTTTGGTGTAGAAAAGAAAAAAAATGAAACCCGTTCAACACGTAAGACACGAGACAATGAATAAAAGGGTTGATTGCAAAGTTTGTGAGTACTCACTTTTTTGATATTACTTAAAAGTTCATCCTTGTTATGATATTTATATTTAAATAATTAATTTACACTCATCCATGGATGTATTCTAATAGATGTTAATATACAAAGAAGATCCAATTGAAGAATTGATAGACATTGGGTTAAGTATGGGTTGTGAGTATATGTTGAAGTATAAGTGTTTAATGAACAATTTTTAAGTAGCTATGTTGTTTAACTTCTCTTGTTTTATAATTAATGGAACAACAAGAAACCTTTATATTACTTATATCGACTATGCTTTGTCATGACATATTAAACAAGTAAGAAACAAAGTATGGAGTGCATCCAACAAAAGATATTTTGAGAGACGACATGCAACATGGATTCAATAGAATGTGTATTGCTTATGAAACAATCATTGCTATGGTATGCTTTTTTATTTACCCTTTATTTCTATGTTTGTAGATGGAACATGAAGAGGCAGAACATAAACAACAAGCCGATCAAGAAAATATTAGATTAAATAACCAAAGTACAATATCACCTACAAGTGATGAAGAAATGATGCATGCACACAACTCGAGTGATGAAAATAGTTCAAGCGATGTTGAATGACAATCAATATAATTGTATGTTACTGCAAGTTGCATGTTTTTGAATATTTGTATGTGAAAATCAAGGATTTTGTTTAATGTACTCAACATATTGTCCCAATTGCATGAGGTCATATTACCAATGAGTGTAACAATTACATATTGGTTTCATTTTGATTATTGTGGACCTTTACGTTGTTCCATTTTGTATGATGATGGGTCACTTATTCATATATAATAAAATCAATTTCTTATTTTTTTGCATTGTCAAATGTTGTAAAATGTTGTGTTGCTGATTAATTGATATATGGATGATTTACATATTTACAAATAACACAGGTGTAATCCGTTGGATAACACATTAGTGTAATCATTATATCAAAATACAATAACAAAAATATAAAAATCCACATTATTATAAAAAATATTTGATTTTGTGATAATTAATTGAAAATTTGTAAAAAAAACAATTAATTAAAATATATACATATTGGTGCACTGTATTCTTTTTAAATTAGAAAATGGTGTGTTTTTATGAGTTATATGCACGAGTGCTAAAAATTGTGAAAAAACACCACTACTTTAAATGACATATTGTACGATTATATTTTTTATCGTTTCAAAATATTTCGGTGCGCATGATTACAATACAAACTAGTGCATGCATAAACATAAAAAACATCGGTTCTTTGTATTTACGTGTACACGTCGGTGCTTTGTATTTATGTGTACACACCGATGCATGATAATCAATACTGCACCGATGTGTTTTTACCAATACAAGCACTGACAAAAAAAACCTCCGCTCTCTGTCTGCCCAATTTTTTTTAGTTATATGAAACATCCCTTTAAAACCTCTGCTACGAATAACATAGGTTTTTTTGAAAATTTTGCACAATATAATAACACTAAAAACCTCCGCTACAAGTTGTTTTCCTTGTAGTGAGATAAAACATCTAACTATATTTTTCTGTCAGGTACCATACACCTTACAAAGTTAGCTCTGGAATAATTTTGACATAGTAAAATATTGCCATGCAAGGATACAAAACATTTGCAAGAGATAATAAATGTATATGGATTTGTTCCTCTACACTTATCTACATATTTGAAATCTTCATCTCCATCTTTGACCTCTTTTTAAAAAGATAATTACAATAGAGATTATGGTGAAAATAGAAAAATGCTTCCTCATCCTTGGCATAGAAGTAGTTAAGAAGACCTTTGATTGCATTGTTATCATTTAGAGTTAAAGAAGTAAGCATAGACATCACTTGTGATGGACAAATGTATCTTGCCATTCCATAGTCTCTCCTCAAATTACTCCTTGGATACGTTGGAGTTGGAGGGTGCTTATAAATAAAATCATAGTCTTGTGTATGGAAGGTACAAAGAGGATGGATGAAGGAGAACATGCCCACATTGACCAACATGTAAATACATGGGAAGAGAAATGTGTGTCATATTGTGGTCCCCATTTTTTCCAAGAGCCATTGTAGATGGTAACATCATAATTAACAAGGCGATGAAGATCCAACGCAGGAATGGATGTAGTAACTCTAGTCTCACATGACGTAACTACTAGAGAATCTAGTGAAATACCTTCTTACAATACCTGCAGAATTTTCCATTTTTCCTATCATGAAAAGATGGAGGAGAGCAAGAAAAAGAGGAAGAAGAAGAGTTATTGCTTGTAGTAGCACGATGTATAGATTTTGGAATTTCTTCTATTATTATTGAAAGAGGAAGAACATGGCTAAGCTTTATGCTTATCAAACATTAATATCGAGAGTGGTGATCTATACGAACTTAAGCTCTCAATATATTTGTTCATCCAAACCACTTTTAAATTTAAGAATGAGCTTCTCACTAGAATAGGTAATGCCAAGTAGGATGCATAGCCTATTGAATTGATGTATGTATTATTGTATAGTCATGTTGAACCCTTTACGCAGACAAAGCCACTTAACATTCATGTCTTGCTTGTAATTCGATGGATATAATTCCAAAGTGAAGGATTCCACCAACCTCGACCATGTAGTGATGGGGTTTTGAGCTACGAATTGCTCTACAACCATCAATTTAGAAAGTCCCATTATCTTCAACTTGGAAAATGGAATTTTGTCTTCATTGGGAATTTGATTGTATTTGAACTACATATCCATATCAAAGATCTACTTGTCCAGTACTTCCAGATTGCAATATCTGTCACAGATTGGGACCTTGCACTTATCTCATCGAGAATATGGCTTGGTGAATGAGATCTCATTAACTTTGGCAGTTAAAGTGTCAGTGATGTTGGCCACTTTGGCTACCCTCTCAATAAGTGTGAGCATATCCATGGCTCGTGTGGTCATAAGCCTAGATGTAGAGAAAGGATAACAAAGAAAAATATGATACAATCCACCAAAATAGAGTACAATAGGGATTCTAATCCCTATGATTTCCATATGTATTGTCATTATTACAATTATGAGATTGTTATTGTGGATTTGTTTGCCAAATCCTTTTTGGTTTCCTAGTTTTAGGGTCTAGTTGATATCTTTATGGGAATAATTGAGATATTTTCTCAACCTATCCCTTGTATTTTGCTTAGATCCTAATTTGTATGATTGGAGATATTTTCTCTCCTTAGTTTGTTGAGGATGTAAAGCTATTTAAGCTTTTCATTTGATTAATAACAGTTCAATGTGAGTTTGGATTTAACACTTTGTGTATGAAATTGGCTCATGAGTGGAATTTCCCACTTCATTAAGAAATCCCATATCATTGGTACAATAAGGAATAATGCATGAAAACCATTCTCAAATAGTCCAAGGCATTTAAAGAAGGGTTCCTTCAAGATCCGAGTGCATAAAAATATGTAGAGGCCCTCATGGAGGTGTTTTACACAATCTCAAGTGTCAAATATATGTCATATAAACCAAAAGTTTTAGGGAAATAATCACCCATGCCAAAGTGTGACATAAAATCATAGATCCACGCTTAGGCTAAAGGAGATGTGTGTTTCTAGGTATGACGACCTTCACAATACAATAGTACAAATTTTACAAAGTGGTAAAGTGAAAAAACCTAGGGGAAATCCAAGTTATGTTTCCTAATAGATTCACCCCAAGACCCTCACACACCCACCTCGACCATAAATGACTTATATGAGATGGTTGGAACAAGACATAAGGGTAGGACTACCATTGAAATGGGGACTAAGATAATGGGCCATGAAAGACCACAAGGGTCTAGAGAAACCACCTAAGTTAAAAAAACACTTTACATAGATCACTAAGCATGGTCTAAATAAAATACATAAGATACATGGTCACAACTTTTGGTTCATCATGAAAAATAATAACAATCCTCGTGAAGGTACAACTAGTCATGGAACATTGGGCTCAGACATCATCTCAATTCATGGATGAGATCAACTTAGATGCTGGGACAATCCTGGCAAAACAAATGCGGCCATCATGATGTGAAATTGAGGGGTAATGTCTGGCTCCAACTCAAGGACATGTAGTCTATGTGAGAGTGCATGAGAACTCCAAAAATATGCAAAAAATATGTCAATTTGAAACATTCTCACAAAATATAGATTAGATCCTCGAGAGGGACGAGGAAATGAGTGTCTTTTCCCTTCTCGTATAATAAAAATGAAAGTGGGAAATCTCATGGATACTAATTAGAAAGATTACGATTAAAGTATAATTCACAACAATGAGAGCATTAACTACTTTATTGTAACACAATTCTAATGCAGGAAAGAACAAATGATATGCATGTAAAGTAAATCTAAAGCTCATGCTAAAGAGCTTATTCATCCTAATCTTATTTACAAGGATACCCTATGTCATTATATATCATCTTTAAAGAACAATTCTAGAATTTTCCCATTTATGGGCAATGGCAGTCTCTCACCATCCAAGTGACTAAGGTAGAAAGAATTTTCACCCACATTATCTTCAATTTTGTAGGAACCCAACAAAAAACTACCAAATTTTCCATGTTTTCCCGACTTTTCAATCTGTTTATTCCACATGAGAACAAATTCATCTTTCTGGAAAATTCTTGGGCAAGATTTTTTGTCAAACTTTCCTTTGACATTTTCTTGACTCTTTGCAAATTGATTAAAGACTTTCCTTCTACTTTTTTTAAGTTCTATCAATTGGTTTTTTCTTCCTTGAACTACATCCTGGTTGGAGGAGAATTACTACAAAATATGCTATACCGAGATTTTTAAGTGAATGGGCATTGTAACTTCCATCCCATACTAATTCGAATGGGATTTTATCGGTGGATTATTACTTTGTTGTCCTATCATCCCATAATACATGCTTAATCTTGATATCCCAACTTTTCTTATTACCCCCCATCGTCTTTTTGATAATGGTCATCAATATTTGTATTACTATATCTCGCAAGACCATTTCCTCGAGGATAATAGTTATATGAATGGGATAGGACAATGCCATAGTTGAAGCAAAAGGATTTCCATCAAACTAAAGGCTTTGGAATTTTCAATAGTGTTTTCTGTTGGAACCCCAAATCTAGTTATGATTTTGTCTTCTAGGAATTCCACCACTTACCTTATCAGTTTCTCTCTTAGTAGCTTTCCTCTACTCATCTAGTAAAGTAATTAGCGACCATGAGAATCTAATTGTGGCCATTGCTCAAATTATCTTTTAATTCACCTATGAATTCAAGACCTCATTGTTAGAGGAGTGCTTCCACTACAACTAGATATAAAGGTATGACAAATAATTTCAATCTACTTGTGAAAAGTTGACAAGGCCGACCAGACCTTACAAACTTGTGGACATCACTAAAGATGGTGGGTCAATAGTAACCAACCCTTAGAATATTGTGGGTTGTTGTCCTCGCTGCATAATTTCTACCACATATCCCCTTATGAAATTCATTGATGATTTTCTTTGATTCTTGAGGGTCTACTCATCTAAGTATTAATCCTTCTAGATTCCTCCATCCCAAACCTTGACAAATGAAAATGGATTTAGAGTATTTTAATCTTAAAGCTCTCCTCTTATAATCTACTAGGTGATCAGGACATGTGAGGTTCTTGAGATAGTAAATAATATCAATGTACCACTCATGTTGTTCCAATTTGCCAAGCACCGTGGAAATCATAAGATTTTTTCATCATTTATACCGAGATCGGTCTCATTTCCTTCGGTTAGAATTTATGCTAACCTCTACCCCTTTACTAACTTGGTTGGCCTAATTTCTAAGTCATACTCTTGTATTTACCCCACCATTTTCCTCTAAATCCCAAGCAATCCTCCCAAGATAATATGTCTTTGACCACTTAGTGGGGAACATAGGCCACCACCTTAGAATATCCAACATATTCCCTAAAGTGCTTTAAAGACTTTACAAGTGCATAAACTTGCTTTTCCACGGTGACATACTTTAATTTATCATCCCTAAGGGATTTACTCATAAAGGCTATAGATTTATCTTCACCTTGATCATTCTTTTGTATTAAGACGTTGGTGATTGTATCTTCATAAGTGAATGAGAATATGATCCATAAAAGATAGGCTTATGGCTGGTCCATTTCACCAACACAGATGACTATCGTGGAATAATTTTTTTCTCTACTGTGTGTGTGATTATGAGTGAAAATATTCTCAGCACCTAATCATTAACATGTAGATAAGATGGCTCTGCTTGTGGTTTGGTTGCAATCCTAGCTTGTTTTCTTGTGGTGAAAAGACTAAGGCTTAGTGAAATGACACAATGAGTTGTGCTTTAATTTCCAACAATAGATCAACATATGGTTAATCCTAGCACCATATCATTACATAACCAAATCTGATTATGCGCTGAAAGGTATCCTCTGTCACAACACTTTGCTTGGTTATAACAATTGAATGCATACCTTGCAGTTCAAATGTGCATTTACAACACTATGCAACCATTCATTTGCCCATACACTTTATACAATGAAGCAATACGTTAATTAGAAATATGCCCAATTGTAATACATAAGTTACTACTCTAGTAGTGAATCAACAAATTGGTCATATTGTTGTTCAAATAAATATACATAGCACCCATGCGAGAGATATACATACACTGTAAAAGATTCTTGTTTATAAACTCATTCGAAGGTGGATGTAGGTATGAATAATGTATAGCCTTGGATCGAGGGTGTGAGACACCACTTAAATACATTCAAGCAAATGTTCAAAGGTAACTATATGTACGTGACATTACTACCCATAATACTCACGACCTTGAGGGAGGATTCAATACCATCCAACAATCTAAATTGATGTGCAACTAGTAAGCAAAGTGCATGTAAGACACCCAACCCCCTAAGTACCTTTTTAAGGGATGGGTTATGAAATTTTCACTTTTCCTCAACCATCTCAAAACCTCATCTAGAGGATACCATCGTCTTCTTCTCATCAAGATATTTCCAATTACTATAACCATGCTAAAAACTGAGCTTTGGTTCAGAAGTTACAATATCTCCAAAGTTTTAAGACTTTCATTCATTGAGTTCATATTTAGTGCCACATGGAAATCACATGGTTCCTTGTCACTAGTGCCATCTGACATGGCACTGATGTGAGATCTGCTACTTGACCCATCTGACTCTTCCATCTATTGGTTCAGAGATATGCTTCTTCATAGTATTCTTCCCATCAGGGTTAACATAGTTATAACACTGAATCCACTTCGTCTGACTCTCTCCGACCATATGCACTCTGAAAGATTTGAACTACCAGTCCAACAACTCTCAGTGTTGGGAATCAATGGCTCTGATCGCCTTGAAATTTCCAACTCACATGATGGTTAATGACCCTTCTCATGATCCAACTGCACTTAGCTCACGTGAGGCCATTGGAGGTCTACGACTGAGATTAAATCTTTCCTACCTCCTTGGGCACTTCTGCCACCGTGTACTTGTGTCGTGACATTTGGACCCATCATGACGTACCATGTCACCATAGGGTACAAAGGCTCGCTTGACTAGAGATTGACACTTGTCCATTTCTTATAAACAGATTAAGTTACTTAATCAATATTTTCTTAAAATACCACTTAGTATTCAATTATTTAGTCCTTATTAGGGATAATTAGTCTTCACTTATTAATTACCCCCCCGTAAACACTTTTTTACTTAGCCTAATACACTGGCCTGGTAATTAATGAGGATTACTTTCTCTCCATTTCCAAGGAAATGGTTTAGTGCTAAGTTAATTATCTAGTGTATAAACACATTATAATGAAATTAATTAATTATATAATAATATAATTAATTGCATTGTAAAGTACCCAAATTATTTTATGATGTACTTAACTCTGTCATAATGCACCTAGGTTGCATTATAATATATTTTATTATATTATTAATAAGGCACATGGGGATTTCAGACCCCGAATTTCGCACACAATTTGTGTGCTCCTTTCCCATTTCTCCGATGGTCAAACTCCAAAAAGGTAATGGATTTAATATTTAATATTATAATATTTATTATTAAAACGTGTCAGGTCATCACACCTCGAGCATTCACTCCTCTCTCGTTACTCTGATGGCCAATTACGAAAGAGCAACATTTAATATTATAAAATATATGTGGGACCTTATAGTACCCAGGCTATCACACTCCGATCGTGTGCTCCCCTCTTTTTCCTCCGATGCCCGACTCCGAAAGGGAAAGCATTTACTATTATAGTATATATATATAATCTTATAATATTAATACCATCGTACATCGATCATGTGCTCCCTTCTTTTTCCTCCGACGGTTAACTCCGAAAAGGGATGTGTATAGTATTATATTATATTTAAAAATCTTATAATTTTTATGCCATCGCTCCGACAATTTCACACTTCATTCAAGTGCTTCCTTATTTTTACTCTGATGACCCAAATACGAAAGGGTCTTAATATAAATATTTTCTTTTTTCTCATAATATATAATACATATATATTTACATTGAGAAATATGAGATTATTTATATATTTCCAGGCATTTTAAATGTTGATAAATAAAAAATACTTTAATATAACACCTTCAGGAGAGTAGAGCATCTTGTGCATAGTGTAATTTCTAAAGTTGGGAGATTTGGCACGGTTTAATCCTTGCACAAAAGGGAAAGATATTCCAAACTTCCCATCTCTCACACACCAAACTAGAAATCACATAATTTTAATATATAACTTTCTCAATTTAATATCCAAATTAGCAAGACATTTGAATGATAACTTTGGAAATTTTACTTGGATTTACCAGTCTTTACCATTCATTCAAATTTTCGCAGAAAACATATAGATATATAGATACATATATAAATTCGAGAAATTTTTATTTGTTTAATTCTTTTCCAGAACATTACATTTCTTGGAGGTAAAATCCTCCATGGTAAAACTATGTTCTTACCACGTTCAATTCTTTCCATTTTGGACATTCATTTACTATGTTGGTAAAATCCCTTTCTTACCAAAATACTAATGAAACTTAATTAATTACAATGCATCCAATTCCTAATTTTCTTTTTATTTCAAATTAGGAACTTGAACTTTCAATCCTCAAAAAGATTTTTGCTCATAATATATAATACATATATATTTACGTTGAGAAAGATGAGAGTATTTATACATTTATAGGCATTTAAAATGCCGATAAATGAAAAATAATTTAATATTAACTCCTTCAGGAGAGTAGAGTGTCCTGTGCATAGTGTAATTTATAAAGTTGGGAGATTTGGAAGAGTTTAATCCTTGCACTGAAGGGAAATAAATTCCAAACTTCCCATCTCTCACGCACCATACTGGAAAACACATAATTTTAATATATAACTTTCTCAACTTAATATACAAATTAGTAAGACATTTGAATGATAACTTTGGAAATTTTACCTAGATTTACCAGTCTTTACCATTCATTTAACTTAATTAATTACAATGCATCCAATTCCTATTTTTCTTTTTATTTCAAATTAGGAACTTGAACTTTATTCCTTGTCCTTTACTCATTAATTATTATTTTTAAATACTTTGGCTTTCTTCAAAATTTGGATTATTCTATCAAGACCAAACATGGGCATGCACTTCCCTCTAACCGTGAAGTCTAGCAAATTTCTCAGGCCAACAGAATAGCTAGGGCCAACTGCCCAGTTTTCAATCTTATATCAACAAGTGCATTCCCTATTACGAGGATTGTTCTATGAGGACTTTAGTGGCTTAGTATTTACTAATAACTTAGGGATTTTTTCACATGAACTACTATGAGTGACCAACAAACACTTTGTTTATACTTTGAGTGACAAACGATTACTAACAACTTCCCCTTTCAAACAAAGACAAGTATAGAAGCAAAAACATATTATGTTTTCTAACCTTATTTCATAAAGTGACAAACCATTACTAACAACTTCCCCTTTCAAACAAAGACATGTATAGAACCAAAAACATAATATGTTTTCTAACCTTATTTCATATTTCACAAGAAGTTAGACAATTAGAGTGAAAATTCCACCATTAAATAGAATAAAAATTCGTCAAATAAATCAACACAAGAATTCCATAATATTAACAAACTTGCCATGGAAATACAAAGCACAAAAAACACTTATTTGAAATTTAGAAATTGCTGGCAACTGTTGAAGGGTGTCCCACTTTCCACACAACCATAGGCGCAATTTCTCTTGGTGTTTTCTTAACTGGCCACCCCTTAGCCAGAGTATGATGCCATGAGAGGAATGATTTTATTCAACATATGAGACAAGATGAATGCCACTCTCCTTCACCTACAAGAATTCAACAAACCAAGTCTTCAATCCACCAATCAAGGGGGCTGCTCTTTCCACAAAGAGCTTCAACAATTGTCATACACAACATAAGGGACACCTTTCACTCACCAGCAGTCCCTCAACACCCTCCCCTCTTAGTTCCTTCATGATTTCTCATCCAATCACTAAAATTTCGTAGCCCCGTTTATCAACCTGATTTGAAGATAGTTGCTAATGGTTCCTGCACCCATAAAACATGTTTCTTCTCTTCTCTCTATTTTATTAGAACAAAAATATTTTCTCACTCTTCTCCACTCAAATTTGGTCCCCAGACCCAACCGTCTATATCTCTCCCCTCTTTGCCCACGATTTTCCTCTTTTTCTTTCCTTATTCAATNNNTTGCCCACGATTTTCCTCTTTTTCTTTCCTTATTCAATAAGATTTCGTGGGTCAAATCCCCCAATTCTTGGGTTAGATCAGAAACTTCCGGATGGGTACTATGCCCATACTTTCATTGATTTCTGAGGAGGACCAACTAACCAATAGTTTGACTGATAATTAAATCCTCTAGGACAAAGGACTGTTCTGGGTCTGAGTATTTTTAAATCTAGTAGAGTACTGCCTAGCAGGGGTCATCTCAACCAGTCATGGTTCCCCTCATCATTCCCTCTCATGACATCATAATCTGTATAGGCAACACTTTCAACAATTATTTAACATTTTTCCTTATATATTAATAACAAAAATATTTACATCACATCCTTTAGCAAGGGTTCAACATTTCCAAAAATCCACACATAAAAAATCTGTCCATAGTCTTCGGTTCAACATTTCCAAAAATCCACACATAAAAAATCTGTCCATAGTCTTCTAGCAGTGATATAATTATAATGACAAGTTGGGGGAAACATGGGTATTACAATCCCCTCCCCCTTAAAGGAACACCATCCTCAATGTTCTTTCCATCTAGGAAACAACAGTCATGCCCCCATATTTCAGTTTCTTTAGTAATGTTCTCCTTTTTCTTGGTCTGGTCCTTTCCCAGACTCTTGGCCCTTGTCACTCACCTACAATAATTTTAAACAACAAGCATATTAATCACCATTTCATGCAAAAACATTTTATTTCTATTCAAAACTCAAGAGGAAATATTCACATTAGCACAATACTTATCTATGCAATTTCATGGATCCACATCTCTGCTATACAATCCCTAGGGTGATCTATCTTGCCTTGCTAAGGCTTTCTCACACAATAAGAATTTTTGAGACTTCATCGAGTCTTACAAACAAGGAATTACTCTGGATTTCTCTTGTCGAGATGTTCCTCTGGACCGTGTTACCACAACACGTCATTATCTATGGCGATCATGGCTTATCACATGGTTCTCATGTCACACAATAGCCCTTTTCCATGCTTTCCAGCTTGACAACCATCATTTGTCCTCCTCAGACAGATCTTGTCATCTCACCTGTATCACATGCATACAATAACTCGTGAGATGCTTTCATTATTTCAATCAAATTTCTTTTCAAATCTGTTACCCACAAATTTTTGATTCCACATTTTCATTTTCAGATCTGTTCCATATATGAACTAGATTTCACAAGCCCGAGAATTCTTTCCCTGGGCAGTTTGGCTCTTTTACATCCAACATGTTTTTGTCTTCCTTATGGGCTTACAAAACTGCCATATGCAAGACTCTTTATCTTGCAATTCGTTCTTCACACAACCAAACAAATTGTTAGTTTTTATGCACATTACACTTTCATTGCACACTTGCAGTGGCCTTCAAACAATTTCAAAATTTGTGCACACTAACAATTGCATCACATTCATCTAT
>CBVK0105323199.1:0-24464 GCA_900067695.1 Picea abies | reverse complement strand
TTTTCAGATTATTACTTTTCATATTAGGCACTTTTCCTTGGTGGGTTGGATCTCAGTCAACCTTTTACCACATGGTTCCTTTATACACATTTATTTTTACAGTAGGATTGTGTTTTCCTACTTTAGATGATCATGACCTCAAATCAACATACATGAAGCTAAAAGTTTCACATGAATGCATTCAAGCATTCTTTCTTCATTGGTAACTAGGGCCCTGGAATTTATGGCCACCCAATTCTTCTCTTTACCATTCTACAACTCCGATAGGGTATTGGAAGGTCCTCCTTCCATAATGGGCAGTCTATTGCTTGCTCTATCATGCAAACATACATTTCCTTATTGCATTAATTAGTTTGTTGTTTATGAGAACTTTTATTCCCAATCACTCTCGATTGGTCATTGTATTCATGACACTTTGTTCATGAATTTTTCTTGCAAGGATTTTAATCATTCTCGACTAACGCATATTTCTTCTCTCTATTATTCATCTTCTTCTTTCTTGAATCTTACCCTACTTGGGTATCAATGACATACAATAGCTACTAAAAATTATTTTCATATCATTAATATAATCAAATACTTCAGAGGGGATTCTTACCTAATCCCTTTCAATTCCCATGTCACATGAGCATGAGATAATTTATACCTATTTTGGCTATCAACACCCTCTTTGATATTACCTCATTAATGGTGCTTCATGGGGACTCTCAAAGTCCCTTCAACAATGTTTCAATATCAACCCTCTTGCATTTATTCTCTTCTTGAGGCTATCAACCATTGGCAACTGTCCTTCCTAAAAAACTCCAATATTTTCCTATACTTAATAGGCATCATCACAGTCAAACATATTAGTTTTTATGTTAAATAAATTGCACGTAAATAACATCTAAATCAACAAGCATTGATATATGTGTCCTAGCATATCTACATGTACTTCATCACATTACTCCTCATTGTGCTAACTAGTGCAACCATAAAAATAATTCAGCTTTTGGGTATCCTATAAACATCATCATAATAGTTTCTCATTCCAGAGAAACACAATAAATAGCAAGGAAAGGGGTTAAGGGACTCTTCCCTCTTTTCCAGATCCTCCTACACAGTCTGTAACTTTCATTTCAACTGATTTATTTCCAAGGCCTCTCCGCCTTTACTTAACATGGCTCAACCAAGCCTATTCATTTAAACGTACTTATTTCTTTATTTTCTTTTGCTTTCAATGCTGTTCCTTTTTGAGGTTTATAACTATGTTATGAAAATCATAGTTTTCACAGTGATGGAATTATTTCTCCTTTCCTCCTCCCTTGTTTAAGCAATCTGTCCATCTTGGGATTTTCCTACTCTGTTCCTTGAACAATTTCAACCAAGTTTCATCTTGACTTCCCTGGATAGTTCAACATGCTACATCAACAAGATTTTTCCCATAATTTAATAACTATTGCATTATGCACATTTCACCAAAGAGAAAATTAGGTTGGTCAACATTCATTTTCATATCTTTTACTCATGCATCATATTTTAAAATGTAATCCAAGATTCTTGTACAAATAGAATTTGTACTATATTGTCTAATTTTCCAGCATTCACTAAGATTATGACTCTGTTCTCCTGACATAGTCCTCACACAGTTCCTCCACATGAAATTGTCTCATCATGAAACTTCCTTATTGCATATCCATTACTATATGAGATGACCTCAATCTCAATTCAACCTCAACTTTGTCATTTCAGATTCTTACCCAACATTCCATAAGGAATTATCAACATGCATCTATATTATGCATTCAAATTGTGCATTCACACAGACACACTTATTCCATCAATTTTGCATTCACACTGTGCTTTAATCATATGCTTTATCATGCGGTGTGTGTGTGTCCACCATAGGCACACTTTATTGTTTCATTTCTGTATCTATTGAAAATTAATTAGTTCACGATTGTTCACAACAGTTTACATGCAGTCTTTAAAAACATAATCATGTTTCCTTTTTATCATGACAGCATAGCATCCCCACTCATTTAATCTTTCATTAATTTATATTATATTTTCCCGAGGAAATGGAACAAATCCTCCTCAATATATTATTCAAAACAAAACATTCACGACTCTTCAAAATAGAGTTAGCCATGCATCAATGGTATTTATTCGAACCTGGAAAGTGCAATTCTTGCCTTACATTTCACTTATTCAGGTAGTTATATCATGTATTTAGCATACATATACTCATACATCATATATGTGCATCACTATCACATTTTATATCATTCATACATATATATTTGGTTTTAATATCAATCTTCATATTGGGCTACCTTATAACACATTCAATCCATGCACTCAAGCATATACACGCATAGATAAATATTCAACATGCAAGTTCACTGCTTGCACCTCTTTCCATGTCATTTACACACATGGACATTTCAAAATTCTAAATCCTTCATCCCAGGGATCTTACATCCATTCTTATGACAATCTCATAGGAGTACTCACACTATGCTGCCCTCTCTGTTGATAGATTCCAATCATTCACATGGAAAGTCTCGTAGACATATTCATCATTATCTTTCCCTCTCTACATGAAAACAACCAGTAAGAAAACATTCTTTCCTTGACTGTTATAAAAATATTCCACAACTCAGAATTACAATCTGGGCAATTTTAGCAGTGCCTAAGGCATCAAGACAACCAATCTAGTTTCTCTTCATGCCTCAAACCATTCTTGGTCAACAAACCTTTTTAGCAAGGGAATCCTTTTCCAGATTCCCTCTCACTGCTACATGAGCATACCAAGCCAAACCTATATGGATACCGTCCATCTCTGGATGTCAATATGACCCATTGGTCATCTAGAAACTCTCCAGGGGCCAACACTTCCTTTACCACATTCGATATTAGCATTTCATTAACCATTCTACCTTATCCTCATAAGGTAATATACAATCAATATCATCAACATTTTACTTATGTTGCTATAATAATATCATTACTAACAATATGATCTATGACATCACCATATTTTACATCCAATAACAAACTATAATAAGTCTATATGCATTCTCACTCTTTTCCATATGCATTCCCTCATATCCTTGTGCACCAAGAATTTTACCCATGCCTACAATGCAGACGTATTCCAACTACTTTCCTTTTGCATTCACTTGCATAGGAAAGATTTTAGGTCAATAGGTATATACATTCTCTTATTACATCCGTGAGCTCATAAATTTGCACATATGTTCATATCACTTTACCTCTTCCGGGAGGACTAGAAATAGGCTAACAAAATTCCTTTTATTTGCTTAACTGGGTTAAGCTAACAACGATTTTCATTCTCTATAGGTCAAGTAAATTGACCTTACAATTTCCCATCAATCCCATGGTCATGAGGAGTTATACATACAAGGCTTAGTCTCTCTCTCTCTCTCTCTCTCTCTCTCTCTCTCTCTCTTAAGCAACACTTTCTTATTGCCAAGGATTTTATCACTCCATATTCATATCCTTTAACCACAAGGAATTTTTCGTAAGGGTTAAGCAGCCTTAACATGACTCTACCATTTCCAGCCGTTCACATTCAGGTTCAAACATTAGTTCTTATCAACATATTTCCACTCCTATAGGAG
Source organism: Picea abies (assembly GCA_900067695.1). NCBI lineage: Eukaryota > Viridiplantae > Streptophyta > Pinopsida > Pinales > Pinaceae > Picea > Picea abies. The sequence continues at coordinate 20,838 of CBVK0105323199.1, read as the reverse complement.
TAACTATCATAAAGAAACAATATTCTCCTTCTGCTGCAAATCAACATGTAACTTTTCTATTGTAAGGAATTTCAAAATGAAATTTCAATCAAGAAACTTGTGCAGATAATGGATAATTTTTTCCCAATGGAGAGGAACTCTTTCTAACAGGCTTATCTTGGCCTTGTTATACCAGTCCTGGGACTAATTTTTGGCCCATCCAGGCCTAGTGTTGTAACCTGGATCTGATGCCACTATGTAAGACACCCATCCCACTAAGTACCTTTTTAAGAGATGGGGTATTAAATTTTCACTTTTCCTCAACCATATCAAAACCTCATATAGAGGCTACCATCGTCTTCTTCTCATCAAAAAATTTCCAACAACTATAACCATGCTTAGAACTGAGCTTTGGATCAGAATTTACAGTCTCTCCAAAGTTTTAGGACTTTCATTCATTGAGTTCATCTTTAGTTCCACGTGGAAATCACGAGGTTCCCTATCAGTAGTGCCATTCTACATGGCACTGATGTGGAATCTGCTACCTGAGCCATCTGACTCCTCTATTTGCTGGTTCAGAGATACGACTCTTCATCAGTGTCTTCCCATCGGGGTTAACAAATTTGTAACACTGAATCCACTCTGACTGACTCTCTCCAACCATACACACTCTGACAAATTTGACCTACCGGTCCAACATCCCTTGGGGTTGGGAAATCAATGGCTCTAATCACCTCAAATTTTCCAACCCGTATGAAAATTAACGACCCTTTTCATGCTCCAATTGCACTTAGCTTATGTGGGGCCATTTGTAACATCCCCAACATCCAACTGGGCTATGCCATGTAAATTTTTTCGAACTGTATGCAAATTAAAACATATACACACAAAAAGTCTTGCAGAACTTTATATATAAAACAAAAAATAGACAAATACATTCTGTAAATGCACAGATTCATACTGAAATAACAATAAACATATACATGAAGCATAGACAGAAAATACCCATAAATATAAAGACAGGTATAAACCACACACAGGAAAAACCCATAAAAATAAACACATCTCACTTATAAAAATATTCCACAACTCAGAATTACAATCTGGGAAATTTTAGCAGTGCCTAAGGCATCAAGACAACCAATCTAGTTTCTCTTCATGCCTCAAACCATTCTTGGTCAACAAACCTTTTTAGCAAGGGAATCCTTTTCCAGATTCCCTCTCACTGCTACATGAGCATACCAAGCCAAACCTATATGGATACCGTCCACCTCTGGATGTCAATATGACCCATTGGTCATCTAGAAACTCTCCAGGGGCCAACACTTCCTTTACCAAATTTGATATTAGCATTTCATTAACCATTCTACCTTATCCTCATAAGGTAATATACAATCAATATCATCAACATTTTACTTATGTTGCTATAATAATATCATTACTAACAATATGATCTATGACATCACCATATTTTACATCCAATAACAAACTATAATAAGTCTATATGCATTCTCACTCTTTTCCATATGCATTCCCTCATATCCTTGTGCACCAAGAATTTTACCCATGCCTACAATGCAGACATATTCCAACTACTTTCCTTTTGCATTCACTTGCATAGGAAAGATTTTAGGTCAATAGGTATATACATTCTCTTATTACATCCGTGAGCTCATAAATTTGCACATATGTTCATATCACTTTACCTCTTCCGGGAGGACTAGAAATAGGCTAACAAAATTCCTTTTATTTGCTTAACTGGGTTAAGCTAACAAGGATTTTCATTCTCTATAGGTCAAGTAAATTGACCTTACAATTTCCCATCAATCCCATGGTCATGAGGAGTTATACATACAAGGCTTAGTCTCTCTCTCTCTCTCTCTCTCTCTCTCTTAAGCAACACTTTCTTATTGCCAAGGATTTTATCACTCCATATTCATATCCTTTAACCACAAGGAATTTTTCGTAAGGGTTAAGCAGCCTTAACATGACTCTACCATTTCCAGCCGTTCACATTCAGGTTCAAACATTAGTTCTTATCAACATATTTCCACTCCTATAGGAGTAACTATCATAAAGCAACAATATTCTCCTTCTGCTGCAAATCAACATGTAACTTTTCTATTGTAAGGAATTTCAAAATGAAATTTCAATCAAGGAACTTGTGCAGATAATGGATAATTTTTTCCCAATGGAGAGGAACTCTTTCTAACAGGCTTATCTTGGCCTTGTTATACCAGTCCTGGGACTAATTTTTGGCCCATCCAGGCCTAGTGTTGTAACCTGGATCTGATGCCACTATGTAAGACACCCATCCCACTAAGTACCTTTTTAAGAGATGGGGTATTAAATTTTCACTTTTCCTCAACCATATCAAAACCTCATATAGAGGCTACCATCGTCTTCTTCTCATCAAAAAATTTCCAACAACTATAACCATGCTTAGAACAGAGCTTTGGATCATAATTTACAGTCTCTCCAAAGTTTTAGGACTTTCATTCATTGAGTTCATCTTTAGTTCCACATGGAAATCACGAGGTTCCCTATCAGTAGTGCCATTCTACATGGCACTGATGTGGAATCTGCTACCTGAGCCATCTGACTCCTCTATTTGCTGGTTCAGAGATACGGTTCTTCATCAGTGTCTTCCCATCGGGGTTAACAAATTTGTAACACTGAATCCACTCTGACTGACTCTCTCCAACCATAACACTCTGACAGATTTGACCTACCGGTCCAACATCCCTTGGGGTTGGGAAATCAATGGCTCTAATCGCCTCAAATTTTCCAACCCATATGAAAATTAACGACCCTTTTCATGCTCCAATTGCACTTAGCTTATGTGGGGCCATTTGTAACATCCCCAACATCCAACTGGGCTATGCCATGTAAATTTTTTCGAACTGTATGCAAATTAAAACATATACACACAAAAACTCTTGCAGAACTTTATATATAAAACAAAAAATAGACAAATACATTCTGTAAATGCACAGATTCATACTGAAATAACAATAAACATATACATGAAGCATAGACAGACAATACCCATAAATATAAAGACAGGTATAAACCACACACAGGAAAAACCCATAAAAATAAACACACAAATAATAATGCAGCATGTAATTTAACACACAATTGGCACTTATCTTGGTAAAAATATCACCAACTGCATGCAGACATTCCATGAAGCTCCCAGCCTTGGACCACACTTCTCATCACTCTCAGTAGTGGGTCACCCCCGAGCTAGGACTAAACTTCACCCGAGTAAAGGGATTCCTAACTAGGCTGATGTATTTTAGACAACAGGAAAGACTCCGTCACAGGTGCCAACTCAAACTAACAACCTACAGTCCCTCATTTCCCACATGCCTGTCCCACCCCATGAAGTGTACCCCTTCTCTGCTCAACAATACTTTGACTGCCCCACTTCCTTTCTGGGCTTCAACAACAGGTCGGACAAGAAGTCTTAGAGCCCTGTAGCTGCAATTTAGCATCTTCAGGAATCAATTCCCAACAATTCTCTCACCTAGAGAGAAATTGCTCACGGGCTTGACAACCCGCCTCTTCAGTCTCCCACGGGCCTGACAACCCGCTTCTTCAGTCCAACTCCCAAGCTAACTAGGTATAGGTATAGGTATGGGTAGGGTATGGGTACAGGTACAATGATAGTAACAAAAGGGTACGAAGGACAACTGAAAGAGTGAGTGAATGATGATGGAAAGAATGGGAAAATTAACTAAGTCCAAACTATATGTATGTATGTTCCCAACTTGACACTTGTCATGTTGGGAGCTACTTTGGCCCACTTGTCCCCATCCTTAGAACTTAGGATAAAATAATTATCCATACTTTATAATTTAAGGAATATTAATATAATATTCCTTTTTGGCTTAAGCTCCCTAGCTTATCCCTTTTCCTTAACTTTTAGCCCCCCCTTTCCCTAACTACTGGAGTTTAGTCCCCCATACTCTTTTATCGTGGTTGGTCTACATGCAACGATGTATTATATTAATGATAATACATACACAAAAATAGGCTCACTGGCCTTTAGCATCTAATCTCTCCGGCCTAATTCAATACATAAGCCTCCTAGCTTATAATAACTGGCTCACTAGCCTATACAACACAACATATACACAAAGGCTCCTTGGCCTCAAAATCACACACACTTAAGTTTACTGCGCGTGGTATCCTGGAATGTGCACACTTCATCATTTTAGTGCACAGTACATGTGCACACTATGCCATTAAAGGTGCATACAAAAATGATATCAAACAACTCACCAGCTTAAGTACATTTGCATTTACATTTACAATGGGGGTTCAGCTTAGGGGTATTACACCATTGGAGGTTTACGACTGAGATTGAATCTCGCCTACCTCCTTGGGCACTGCTACCGCCGTGTACCTATGTCATGACACGTGGATCAATATCCAGTTGACACGTGGACCCATCATGACATTCCATGTCATGATAGGGTACAAAGGCTTGCTCAACCAGAGATTGACACTTGTCCATTTCTTATAAACTGATTAAGGTACTTAATCAATATTTTCTTAAAATACCACTCCTTGGTATTCAATTATTTAATCCTCATTAGGGATAATTAGTCTTCACTTATTTATTACCCCCCCCCGTAAATACATTTTTACTTAACCTAATACAATGGCCTGGTAATTAATGCGGATTTACTTTCTCTCCATTTTCTTGGAAATGGTTTCATGCTAAATTAATTATCTAGGTCATAAACACATTATAATGCAATTAATTAATTACATAATAATATAATTAATTGTATTGTAAAGTACCCAACTTATTTTATGATGTACTTAACTCCATTGTAATGCACCTAGGTTGCATTATAATATATTTTATTATATTATTAATAAGGCACATGGGGATTTCAGACCCCGAATTTCGCACACAATTTGTGTGCTCCTTTCCCATTTCTCCGATGGTCAAACTCCAAAAAGGTAATGGATTTAATATTTAATATTATAATATTTATTATTAAAACGTGTCAGGTCATCACACCTCGAGCATTCACTCCTCTCTCGTTACTCTGATGGCCAATTACGAAAGAGCAACATTTAATATTATAAAATATATGTGGGACCTTATAGTACCCAGGCTATCGCACTCCGATTGTGTGCTCCCCTCTTTTTCCTCCGATGCCCGACTCCGAAAGGGAAAGCATTTACTATTATAGTATATATATATAATCTTATAATATTAATACCATCGTACATCGATCATGTGCTCCCTTCTTTTTCCTCCGACGGTCAACTCCGAAAAGGGATGTGTATAGTATTATATTATATTTAAAAATCTTATAATTTTTATGCCATCGCTCCGACAATTTCACACTTCATTCAAGTGCTTCCTTCTTTTTACTCTGATGACCCAACTACAAAAGGGTCTTAATATAAATATTTTCTTTTTTCTCATAATATATAATACATATATATTTACGTTGAGAAATATGAGATTATTTATATATTTCCAGGCATTTTAAATGTTGATAAATAAAAAATACTTTAATATAACACCTTCAGGAGAGTAGAGCATCCTGTGCATAGTGTAATTTCTAAAGTTGGGAGATTTGGCACGGTTTAATCCTTGCACAAAAGGGAAAGATATTCCAAACTTCCCATCTCTCACACACCAAACTAGAAATCACATAATTTTAATATATAACTTTCTCAATTTAATATCCAAATTAGCAAGACATTTGAATGATAACTTTGGAAATTTTACTTGGATTTACCAGTCTTTACCATTCATTCAAATTTTCGCAGAAAACATATAGATATATAGATACATATATAAATTCGAGAAATTTTTATTTGTTTAATTCTTTTCCAGAACATTACATTTCTTGGAGGTAAAATCCTCCATGGTAAAACTATGTTCTTACCACGTTCAATTCTTTCCATTTTGGACATTCATTTACTATGTTGGTAAAATCCCTTTCTTACCAAAATACTAATGAAACTTAATTAATTACAATGCATCCAATTCCTAATTTTCTTTTTATTTCAAATTAGGAACTTGAACTTTTTTCCTCCTTCTTTAGTCATTTTTTTAAAATGCTTTGGGTTTCTTCAACATTTGGCTTATTCTTTCAAGACCAAACAAGGGTATGCACTTCTCTCTAATCCTAAAGCCTAGCAGATTTCTGAGGCCAATAGAATAGCCATGGCCAACTTCCCAGTTTTCAAGCTTATATCAACAATTGCATTCCCTATTACCGGGATTGTTCTCTGAGTACTTTAGTGGCTTAGTCTTTACTAATAACTCAAGGATTTGTTCACATGAACTATTATGAGTGACTAGCCAACGCTTTGTTCACACTTTCAGTGACAAACCATTACTAACAACTTCCCTTTTCAAACAAAGACATGTATAAAACCAACAACAAAATATGTTTTCTAACCTTATTTCAGATTTCACAGTCAGTCAGAAAATTAGAGTGGCAATTCCACCATTAAAGAGAATAACAATTCTTCAAATAACTCAACACAATAATTCCATAATATTAACAAACTTGTCATGGGAATACAAGACACAAAAACACTTATCTAAAATTTAGAAATTGCTGGCAACTACTGAACGGTGTGCTGCTTTCCACCCAACCATATGCACAACTGCTCTTGGTGTTTTCTCAGCTGGACACCCCCTAGACAGAGTATGATGCCATGAGGTGAATTATTTTTTTCAACATATAGACAAGATGAAGGCCACTCTCCTTCACCTACAGGAACTCAACAAACCAAGTCTTCGATCCACCAAGCAAGGGGGGTGCTCTTTCCACAAAGAGGTTTAACAACTGTCATTGTTGAGTCTCCATTTTGACATTTCTATTATCCTATATTATCCTCTGTCTGAGACTATTTTACCTATGATATGTGTATATGATTGACCATTTCCTCCACAAACCTACTTTGTGACCTTGTCCATGTGCATAGAGAGGTAACCTATGTTAAAGCATGATTTGTTTGATTTTATTGATTAAATTGGATTAAATGGTTGATTATTTATGCTCCTAATTACTTTGACTCTTAATTAAGCAGCTCCATTCGGTACTGCAACAATCGCTTGATCCGGTACTCCGTTGGATCTGGTACTCTACTGATCCGGTACCCTGCCTGATCTGGTACCAATATTCCTCCTAATCCAGTACTCTGCAGTGATCCAGTACTACCAGTTCAACGCCTGTTCCGGTACCAACACAATGCTTCTTCCGGTACCACCATATCAACACCTCATCTAGTACCACCAGCTCAATGCCCAATCCGGTACCACCATCTCAGCGCCTCATCCAATACCAACCTCGCGCCTATTCTGGTACTACCTTTGCGTTGGTCCGATACCCATAGTCATGACTGTGCTAGTCTGATACTAAACCCTTGTCTACATGATTTACATGTTGAACGAGTATGTTGGTGGTGATTCCAAGAAGTTAGTTGGATAGAAGTATCTTGAGGTAGTTTTGGAGATCACGACAGACTTCATCACTCATGCACTTCGTGTCATGAGGATGAAGTACATCCCTAGAGATACGATATGAATTACCAATTGCAATATTTTGAAACCATTTGATAATTATCCTCAGAACTTGGTTATAACTACTCACCTTATTTAAAAGGGATGCTGTGTAGTTGATAGGGATTAAGTAGGAAGTAAAGGATGATATACATTTTTATGATGAATGAAATGTTGAACTGCTGATTCAATCGATCAAAAGAAGGAATACAAATGATATTTTGTGCAATTCATGAGCATGAGTAAAGCGTTTTAGTCTGCAATTTCTTTAGAGGTACCTTGCTGGTTCAACAAGGGTCCACCGCCCCAACCAAGGTAAACCTCTCTGTACATGTCTTTGTGTGTTGTAAGTCAATTGTGTGAGTGTGAGCACTTAATAGTTGTGTTGTAAATGATTTTAAATGCATTTTAAATACAATACATATTTATTTGATTTTGAATCAGTGTGAGTAAATGGTTATACATTGAATAGAGTAGATAATTCCATTTCCATTTATGTAGATTGATATTTAATTGATAAGAGTTTGATATATGTGTGGGATTGTTAAGTAAGTAAATGTTATTGTCTTGAATTTATGGCTACGTTATTCTTAGGAGGTACATGAACCATAAGACTTCATCTTTGACTTTCATGCTCCATGTAATGAAGTCTCTCAATCATATTGACTCTTTCCTGTATTAAATAAGGTTTGATTGGAATTAATAGAGTTATGATTGATTTCTTTCTAAGAGTGAAAAAAGTGGATTGTTGATTACTGTTTCAATTGCTACAAGAAACAAGATCTAAGTTCATCTCTTCATTTCATGAGCCTATAATGAAAAGACTTGTCCTCTAAGCAAGAACCTTTCCAATTGAGTGTTTGTTTGAGATTTTTGTGACAAGATTTATCTTTTGAGTTTGAAGTTGTGTGAAGTGTTCAGATATTCTAAAAACAGAGTGTGATGTTATTAATTATTTCTTGATTGATCTAGACACAACAAACATAGATAAGTTACCTGTTTTCAACACATATAGTGTAACAACTCTTTTGATTACGAATCCTAGATTGACATATAAATGAGTGCAATATACTAAGCATATATATACACCAACATTTTGGCACCATTGCCGGTGAGTTGTAAATGGTAATAGGTAGCATTTTTAGTTTGATTGGTTTGATGAGTTAGGATTGGATTTAAGGACAATCTGAGGGCAGAGAGAAGATGATAAGATGAGAGGTAATAACCCGCGCATCCACTTTGGTGGGGTTGCTCCAAAGTCAGGTTGTCCTCTTACCTTTACTAGTTAAACGTTTGTGTTTCATTAGTATTAGAGTTTATTCTTTTTTATGAGTAGGTATAGGGATAAAAAGGTAGATTTATAGCTTCCAAAATTTCAGAAAAATTATAAAAACAAACAACAAGAAACCCCCGCTCCACACTAATTCAAATAAAATTCGTACATGAACAATTCTCAGAGGATAAAGTTCAAAGGAAACAATTGAAACAACAACCAAAGGCACTAAATCTGAAGCCACTGTTCAGATTGAAATCATAATACAACAAGAAAGAGGGGAAGCAGTGACGACCCCATCAGAAGGAGGAGTTGGAAAAGAGACAGAGGTAGTGATAGAGGAAGCTGCATTTGCCATTGAGGAAACACACAAGGTATTGGAATGGTTAGATATACCAAACAACCCAGTGGTTGAACCATCACTTAGTGGGGAAACATCACCATCACCCTACAAAGTGTTATTTGCAGACATGGCAGATGAAGAGGGAAATGCAAACAACGAAACAGAGACATTTGGGTTCCCAATATTAGACATCGCCATAGACGTTTCTATGAAGAATATTCCATTTTCCTCACAACCTCACTTCCATGGTATGTCAACAGAAGATCTTGATTCATTTTTGTTTGAATTTGATATACTATGTAGGATTTATAATTACATTGATAATGCACAAAAAATAAAACTCTTTCCAGCCACACTAAAAGACTCAGCATTAAGGTGGTTTATGAACCTAGGAAAACACACTATCTTATCTTGGGATGGTATGAAGGAGACTTTCCTCCAGAAATACCAAGATTACTGTAGACCTATGGATGCTAGGAATGCCATATTTAAAATGCAGCAATCTGAGGAAGAAAGTTTGGAAGATTACCTAGAAAGGTTCCTATAAAACTACCAAAAGACAAATCAATTTTCCTTAGACACAACCACAATTAAGACCATCTTACTAAAATGTGTGAGGGATGACTACATTGAAGTACTAAACCTCATGAGGTTTGGATATGTGTACCAAAATCCATTTGCAGACATTGCAGAGTATTGTAAAAGATACTCCCGCAGTCAAGCCAAAACAAGAAAAAGTGTAAGGGATCCTACAAACATAATTACTAAACCCACACCAGGAGGTGTTACTAGGATTGAATTGGGGAATGTACTAGAAAAATTCAAAATAGACATCCTAAACACCATCAGTTCCCAACTTGATACCATTAAAATTAAAAGAAAACAACGAGAAGAAAATGTTACTTTGGCAATTTTCCGTCCTTGGTGTAGTAAAAGACATCATGAAAAGGAATTCCCCATTCATGTTATCAAAATCTATGGCCTCTATACAAAAGATCACCCTACCAGTGAGTGCCCTTCTTTACCTGGAATTAAAGCCATCTTCAAGGGAGGGGGAGAGCCTCAGGAAACATCATATCCCCCCAAGAGGACATGGAGACAACAAAATCCTAATATGTTTGTAGACCCTACCACACAATATTCACAACAAAAACGGGTACCTCCAATGAATTATCCTCAATGGTCACCTCAACAACCACAAATCCAGCCTTGGAAACAAGGATGGAGAGGGGCTACATATGGGAATGTTACCTTTCAACCATCAACCTTTCCCACCTACCCACAATACCCTTCCAATATTTCTCAATTGCTACCTTGATTTAATCCCCCTGCTCTTCCTCCACCTCCACAACTGCAACAACAACTTGCACTGCCTATGAACCCAAATATGCAGCAACAAATGCAAGCTAAACCTATCCCAAACCCTCCTTGGCCTACCCCTATTCCTGGACAACCCATTCCTAAACCAAATAATAGACCTACACAGCCTGTAAAAAATATTGAAGTACAAACCTTCCCCACTTATGTGATAACTCCTGTTGAATAAACCAAATCCTACTGTGGTTATTCAAGAAGAAGAACAAGTAGATAATCAAGCAATTCAAGAAGAAGAATAAATAGATAATCAAGTAGTTCAAAAAGAAGAACAAATGGATAACCAATTAGATGAAGAAAGAAACACCCCTGTACAATAGGAAATTCCTCCTCACACTTCTCACCCAACAGAAATGCCTCAAAAAACTAATCCTCCTCCTTATCCAAAAATGTTACTTGTGAAGAAATTTGGTACCTCTAGGACATAATCTAGAGACTGAACATAGAAACATATGTGTAAATATTCCCCTACTTCAGGCCATCAAGGATATAGCTATTTATGCTAATATTGTAAGGGATCTTTGCATTAGAAAGGCATGGAGGAAGAGGAAGGAGCCTTCTGTTATACAGGTGGTTGGACAATTATCATAATTTATATAAGAAATGCCATCCAAATATAATGATCCAGAAAATCCAGTGGTGACCATAGAGATTAACAATGTTTCTTTGCCAAACACACTTATTGATCTAGGAGCAACAATAAATGTTATGTCGGTGACACCATGAAAACGCTGCAACTAAATCACCTAAGACCAACATAGACTTTGCTGGAATTAGCAAACAAATCAGTCATCATCCCAATAAGAAGTCTAGATGATATAACAGTTACTCTGGCCTCTTGGGAATACCCTGTGGATTTCTTAGTGATTCATCCCAAATCCTCCAAACCAGAACATCTAGTAGTGCTTGGCCAACCTTGGTTGGTCATTGCTGGTGCGTTTATTAGTTGTCGGTCTGGAGAGATGACAATTTCCAATGGCACCCAAAGTCAAAAACTTATCCTCTTTCCTCCTGCCCAACCAACCACTGAAGTTCCTCTCTGGTTGGAGAATCCTTATGGGGAGGAGGACTGTACTCATCCCTTGTTGATACTCAAACAAGTAAAAGGAGTTCAATAGAAATCTGAAGAACAAATCTTAAGTCTATTTTTGGCTGATACAAAATGCATTGAATACCCTCAATCTTTTCCTGAATACACACATATCTTCAACTCTAAATTCCAGGAAATATGGCACCCCTACACCTCTACAATAGACACAATTTCACAAGTAGATGAAGAGATAGAATTGGTTGTTGAGGCTGTTGAAATCAACCTTGGAAAATCTTTGTATATCAATGCTAGTTTAGAAGCAGATCAACAAAAAAATTTGATTCAAATGATTCAAGGGAAATCTGGTGCTTTTGCATGGGATTACTCCAACATGAAAGGGATCCACCCAGACACTTGTATGCATCATATTTACAATAATGACCAAATCAAACCTGTTAGGAAACCCCAAAGAAGAATGAATCCAGCCTTAAAAACATAGTGAAAGAAGAACTCTAAAAACTCCTGCATGCCAATTTCATTTACCCTATATCAGATAGCAAGTGGGTATCCCCATTAGTTATTGTTCCTAAGAAAAATGGTAAATGGATGATTTGTGTGGAATTTCGAGAATTGAACAAGGCTACCTACAGAGATTACTTTCCTTTGCCTTTCATAGACCAGGTCTTGGACACTTTTTCTAGGAAGAGGTATTTTTTTTTCTTGGATGGTTTTAGTGGTTACAATCGGATCCAAATTTCACCAGAAGATCAGGACAAAACCACATTTAATTTCCCATGGGGGACCTATGCCTATAGGGTTCTTCCTTTTGGTTTGGGTAATGCCCCTGCTACCTTTCAAAGGACTGTCTTGGCCATTTTCTCTGATTTGAGCCATGACTGCGTAGAAGTCTACATGGATGACTTCACAGTATATAGGGATGATTTCCAATAGGCATTGGACAATTTGGAGAAAGTAATGATTAGGTGTAAAGAAACCAACCTTTCCCTCAATCATGAAAAATCTAGAATGATTCTCACTGAAGGAATTGTTTTAGGTCACCACATCTCCGGTACTGGAATAAGAGTAGACCCTGCTAATATTGACATCATTTCCCAAATCAAAATCCCTAGGTCATAGAAAGAAGTTAGAAGATTTTTAGGGCATGCTGGTTACTATAGGAGGCTCATTCAAAATTTTACAAATATAGCTGCCCCACTGTTCAAACTGTTAGCAAAAGAGGCTGAATTTTGTTGGAATGAACAATGCCAAATCTCCTTTGAAATTTAAAAATAAAATCTTTCAAGTGCCCCTGTTTTGAGAGGACCAAACTGGTCTCTTCCTTTTCATATTTGCACGGATGCCTCAGATACAACTTTGGGGGCTGTTTTAGGACAAAGGGAAGGCCAGATTCCATATGCTATATACTTTGTCAGCAAGAATCTTTCACCTACTAAAGTAAATTACACTATCACTGAAAAAGAATTCTTGTCAGTGGTACACACCATTAACAAGTTCAGGCACTACATAACAGGGTATGAAGTTTTTGTACATACCGACCATTCAACGATCATATTTTTGATGAACAAACCTATTACAAATGCTAGAGTGACTAGATGGTTGTTATTACTGCAAGAATTAAATATCACCATTATTGATAGGCTTGGAAAATATAATTTTGTTTCTGATTTCTTGTCTAGACTCATTCATACAGGTGATAATACTCCAGTAGATGACAATTTTCCAGATGAGAATCTATTTGCTATTTCTACTTACATTCCTTGGTATGCAAATGTAGCCAACTATCTTGTAACAAGAAATCTACCTCAGAATCTGTCCTCCCGAGAAAAAACAAAGAATTATCCAGCTAAGTGCCAACTACATGTGGCATGATGATTGTTTATATCGAATTGGGCCTAATTTGGTGATTAGAAGGTGTGTCCGGGAGGATGAGATGCATGATATATTCAAAGCCTGTCATGATGGTCCATGTGGAGGCCATTTTGCTGATAAAAGAACGACATACAAGATCTTACAGTCTAGCTACTATTGGCCAACTATTTTCAAAGATGCAAAGAAGTATGTGGCCAGCTGTGATGATTGTCAAAGGATGGGAAACCTACTGCAGTTGATGAGATGCCCCTCCAAGCTTAGGTAGTAATTGAACCTTTTGAAAAATGGGCTTTGGATTTTGTAGGACTCATTAACCCTATGTATCGAAGGAAGAAGTACATCTTGGTCTGCACAGATTATGTGACCAAATGGGTGGAAGCTAAAGCTTAATATTCTACTAATGAACAATTTGTTGTAGACTTTCTCTTTGAAGAAATATTTACTCACTTCGGTGTACCTCAAGAAATAGTAACTGACCAAGGAACCCAATTCACCTCTAATTTGTTCAAAGCTCTTACTAAACAATATAGAATCAAACATAGAAAATCTTTGCCTTGTCACCCTCAAGCAAATGGGAAGGTGGAATCAACTAACAAGGTGATAGAGGCTATTATTACCAAGACTGTTTAGCTGCATCACAAAGACTGGGTTGTTAGGTTGCTTGAGGCCTTATGGGCCTATAGGACAACTTGGAGAAACACAATAGGCCATACATCTTATGAGTTGGTATATGGGAAGCATGTGCTGCTTCCCATAGAATTTCAAGTAAAAACCTTCAGGACTGCCATGCAACTAGGGATGGATATGGATGAGGCTAAAAAAAAGAGGCTATTACAGTTGAATGAGATTTATGAGATCAGACAAGATGCTCTTCAAAGGACTACCCTTATACAAGAACAATGGACTAAATGGCATGACAAGTACATCAAGAAGAAGTATTTTCAATCAGGTGATTGGTCCCTCCTGTATGATAGTAGGTTAAATAATTTTAGAGGTAAATTGTCTACTAGATGGTTGGGACCCTATGAAGTTGATACTGTTTCTGAAAATGGTAAAGTTAAGATAAAGACTATTGATAAGAATCAAACTTCCTTTGTCGTGAATAGACACCGATTAAAGGTTTATCATAAGCCTCTATCCAAATAGGATTTTGTCAGACATGTTCTTCATAATTTCGAAATGCAATTGGTAAGAAAGGGGGTTTCTCCTCCTGCTGATCCACTATAGTATGTTTAATTGTGTGAATTTACTTGTCTCTGTACATATTTGTAAATATGTGTGTCATTAGATAGAAATTTTGGTGTTACTAAGAAAAACAAAAAGTCTATTGTGTTCTCATGTAGATAAATGAATAAGGAGGACATTTTCCAGGTGTAAGTATACCCCTTTATCAAGCCCTGGTAGACCATTTGGATTTTTCTTTAAGTTTTTCAGACTCCTAAAATTTGAAAACACCGACGAGCAGGAACTGGCCCGGGCTCGAGAAAAATCCAAGGGATAGTAGATGGATTTTTCTTTAAGTTTTTCAGACTCCTAAAAATTGAAAATATCGACGAGCAGGAACTACCCCAGGCTCGAGAAAAATCCATGGGACAATAGATGGAGTTTTCTTTAAGTTTTTCAGACTTCTTAAAATTGAAAACACCAATGAGCATTAACTAATCTGGGCTTGAGAAAAATCCACAGAAAAGTAGTCGTTAGGATTATTATTTTTATAATAAAAAAAAAGTGGCAATAGGAGCAGTGATAAACCTAGTTCCAAAAGAGGAAGATTTTGAATCTCAACATGTGGTCATCCAGCTACATAGTACCTTCTTGTTACAGAGCTCGGAGCCCAGTCATTGAATTCTTTTTCCTTATTTTCTGACACTTCCGCTGCAAATTCAAAGTTCTTGTATCAAGTGTTGGTATTTGTTTCACCTACATGGTATTTCAGTAGAATTGAATCACAAGTCTTCTTCCATAGCATCAGAAAACACCAACAACTTCTACAAAGTGTAGCCTACAAAGTTCCAGTCTACAAAGCACTACCACCAGGTACCTTTTCCAATTCCCCTTGAGTACCGGAATACAATTTTGTGATGATCCGATACTGGATAACATCTTTGCATTCATCCGGTACTGCAAAAAATGTTTGCTTCTGTGCTTATCCGGTACTGGGAAAAACCCTACGTTCATCCGGTGCTGTGGGAGAAGGTCTGTGTTCATTCATTACTGGGCAAAACTCTGCGTTGATCCAGTACTGTAGGAGAATTTCTGTGCTCATCCGGTACTAAAGGAGAAGGCCTGTGCTAATCCGGTACTGGGCACAACTCTGCACTGATCCGGTACTGCAACAAATTCACCCCTATGTTCATCCAGTATTAAGGTGATCCGGTACAGGTAATGAGGTGTTGGTGGTCCGTATCCTATACTCAAAGTTTTTGCTGCTCGATTTAAATGCTTCAAATAATAGGAGGTATAAACTCAACATTTTCTTTGTTTTATTAAGGAATCAGACTAATTATGTATTAAACATGTGGTTACTCTCAATTATGGAACACTCCCTACCACAAACCTCTACAATCCCTTGTCTCCATCTCATTGTGAATAAATCATTCCTATACACCCGAAATGTTGAGAGTACGAGGTAATTGTATCTCCAACAAGATCAATTTCATTACTTTCATTTATATGGTGGAGAAATGTCATAATCCCATGATCCAACATCGCGCCATATGAATGACTTAAGCCACATATTTATGCATGTCAAACTATGATTCCGTTCTGATCATGATGACATCAGGGGATTTCATACTTGTGAGTTTTGGTCATAATGACCACATCTCTTGTCATCATTGCCCAACACTCTCGTGAACATGATCTAATGCCAACCTCCATATGAGTCTATAAGTTATTCATGAATTCAACCTGTCTTACCTTGTCATCATTACCCTAGATGTGACCGTTGCAATCCGAATATTAACTTATAAATGCTCCTCTAGATGGCTTTGCCATCCAGATGAGCATTATTTACCATTTTTTTCTGTCACACCACTTACATTTACACTGTGATCCCGTTCCTTCATATCGTTTGCATACTTATCCTCTTCCAGTACTCCATCATGGCCTGCACTGATCCAGTACTCAACCCTTGAGCCTCTGTTCCGTTTCCTCATACGCCTTAAGAATTGTTTTAAGTTATCATGGGGGTCGATAGGAATGAACCTGTGTTCCAATTATATAGGGAAACACCAGAATATCAAGCTTGCAGGGAGATATTTGAACACGCTAACTGGGTCCCATTTCTGGAAAAAATTAAAGGCTATCACGAGGGAGTCTCTCTTGCTTTTGTGTAGACATATGATGGAGAAAGTGTTCAGTTTGGAGATATGAAATTAACAATTTTGGAGGCCACCATAGCAGAGGCTAAATGTCTGCCTTCCTTTAGAGAAGATTACTTTAAGGGGGTGATCGTTGACAAGAAGCTTTGTCAAAATTTTCTCAGGCCAAAGCATTAGAACCTCGATTGCACTAAGGGAATTCCTTGAAGCTGCATCAAAGAAGAATACTGGATGATGCTCATTAGTTTACAGATATTTCTCACTTGCGAAGGTAGGTATGCAGTAACCTTCCTATACCATTTGAAACTTTTGTCACATTTTGAAGGAGGGCCACAAATTGATTTTCCTCACTTCCTCTGGATGAGTTTAAATAAAATGGTGAGAGGAGTTAAATCAGCTTCCAAGAGACCTGAAACTAGCCTCCATCACCATGGCCTAATGAAACTTTTGGTTGTCCATGCCTTGAGAAAGCTAGGTAGTAATTGGAAACAACTACTTCAACAAAATTTTTCTCAGGAAGGAATGCCCAAATCTATAGAAGAACAAGAAATAGAGGTACACAATGAGGGGTCTAGTAGAAAGACAAATAAAAACAAAGGCAAGAAGTTAGGGGGTGAAGAATCCACTGTTACACCTTGCTCATCCGAACCTATTGATGAATTGGATAAAGATAAGTCTATTGTGGAGGAGCCCACTGCATCCAAAAAGAAGAAAACCTCCCAACCTCAGAAAAAAAGTCCAACCTTGATTCCAAAAACTAAAAGACATAAAATGAATGACTTTGGGCAAGGTGAATGATCAGATAGTGCTCCCGAAGCAACCATTGAGTTATCACCAGAGCCAGTTATCAAGTTGGAAAATACCCATGAACTAAACATTCAGAGCAGGAAAAAGTGTCAAAAGAAGCGTGTGCTAGTAGAACGAATCCTAGGATCCCACTACATCTAAGAAGGAGAGACCTGCCCAATCTAAGGAACCTAGTCCAGCCTCGAGTCCCAAAGATCAAATGCCACAAAGTAAGAGGCGAAAGAGGAATAAAACATGTCAACAGGAAGTTTGACATGATGTCCCCGAGTCAACTATTGAGTTCCCTCAAGAATTGGTTAAGGAGTTGGAAAAGACCCCTGAAGTAGCTATTGTGTTTCCTCAAGAATTGATTAGTGAGTTGGAGGAAACTCCTAAGATGACAAGTGGAAGTAAGGGGAAGCTTAAAACGAGGAAGGATCAAAAGAAACAAATCTCAGAGCCTACACCTCAGTCCTCCAGAGTGGAAATAGGGAATGTTCAACAAGGATAAATTCCAGAACCCACACTTCAGTCCTCCAAGGTGAAAATCAAAACAACAGAAGAGAAACAAGTTTCCAGGCCTATAATTGCTATTAAAATGAAGAAGAGGAAGCTGTTTGAAGAGACTTCCACCCTTGTCAACAAATCTAAGGAAGTATCACTTCCTGTATGGAGAACCATGAGGAGTATGGCAAAACAAATAACAGTTCCACATGTGCCTTCTCTTTCAGAAGAGCCTATTGATATTCCAACTTCTTCAGAGAAAGAAAGTGGCTATGGAGCTACGATTAGTGAGACCGAGGGGTTGGTGACAGAAAAATTGAGAGATCTAACAAAGGAGAAGGAAGCCCAAGAGGAGGTAATTGAACAAACAACCACATCTGATCCTGACAATTCTATGAGAAAACAACAATTTATAGTGAAGATTGGGAAGCTGACAAAACATAATGAGAAGCTGAAAGAAGAAGTTACAGAGTACCAAGTATTGGATAGGCACATTAAGGTAATGAATGCACAATTGAAAGAATATAACTTAAGGTTACATGATGCACAATTGAAAGAATATAAATTAAGGTTACATGATGCACAAGAAGAGGTCTCTGCTAAACTCAACAAAGTTTTACGTTTGATCCAATACACCAGGGTGATTAAGAAGGAACTTAGGAGCAAAGCTTCTGGTCTCACCATCCTATATTAAGCCCTAAATAGTGGCTCATTACCCCTTAATTGGGACATATTACATTAGTAATGTTATTTTATTTATGTCGGCTTTATTCCATTAGTTGTAATTATACCTCCCAGTCTCCTATATATACCAAGGAGACATTTTCATTTTGAATCATCTTGTAATTGTACATTTATGTGGGCATAAGGAGGTTGCCCCCTTGAAGAGGCTTATTATCTAAATTTATCTCTTTTTAAAGGCATTGAGTACTTATTATGAGGTTTTTCTATGCTATATTGATATTCAATTCTTAACATATGGTATCAGAGCTCAAGGTCTTGGGGTTTCGCTGCTACATCTGAGACACTGTGGAATTTTCGCTATAACTTTTTTTCTACAAAGTTTCAGAAGGAACAACTTGGATAATATTTATTAGATGGATCAAGGTATGTTGGGTTAAAGTTTCAGCTCCTGAGGCCTTATACTTTCGAAGATACAACCTATGTAAGATAGGGTTCTAGAATCATCCTGAACCGAGTCATTGCGGAATTTTCGCTATAAAAAATTTTCTGTAATGTTTCATACCCTGAACTCTAGAGGATATTCATCGAAATTAGTAAGGTACCTGTGGTAAAAATTTCAGCTTCTGGGTCATCTTACTTTTGTAGATACACCCTGTGGAAGATAGGGTATCTGACTAGTCCTATTGACCAGTCTCAAGAAGGTGTTCCAGGTAAAACTATCATAACTTCTTCGTAGAGTATCCAAATTGAGTGAGACCGATTGCATTGGATAGGGGATAGTCTATAGTATTTTGGGTATGATTTTCAGAATTTATATCAATTATTTTGTGCGGGGCATGCTATACAAGTGAGATCTGCTGGAAAGGAAAAAAATCATCAAGTTGTGGGGAAGTTACCGTAAATTCCACTTGGAAAATCCAATTTTGATCAGACCCATGGCATTGCAGAGAACAAATATTAGAGAACTACAAAAAATAAAGTTTCATACCCATAAGGGCCGAAACTTTGGAGATACAATAGAAGAAAGATTGTCTAACAGAACCACCTCAAAATCAAGGTTCAAAAGTGATACTTGGCCAACATGCCACCCAAAAAGGGAATTTCTACACCAAATAAGCCTCCAGAAAGTCCTACTTGGACTCTTGATGAAGGTGAAGAAATGCGTAGGGACATAAATGAATTACAAAAGAAGACAGTGACAAAAGATGAACTACAAGGGATGATGGATTCAACTGAAGCTAAATTGGAGGCAATAATGGATACTAAGATGGATGGTTTAAAAAAGGAGATCATGGAAGGAATGAAAAATTTCCTAATAGAGAGGACACTTGAAACTGAAAATGTGTCCCATGAAATTCATGATGAGGACACAAGGAAGATGAATCAAGAATGGAGAAACTCCAACTTTGGGTTGAAGACCAACCACGTTCTTAAGATCGATATGAGGAAGTTTGATGGCAAGGACCCAATTACATGTATACTTCAAATGGAGCAATTCTTTGATATACATAATGTTCCATATACACAAAAGGTACGAATTGCTTCTTTATATTTAGAACCGAATCAATTTGTATGGTATCGATGGCTTTGTTCTCACAAATCACTCGTCACTTGGACAATTTTCACGGAAGAAATGATAACACACTTTGAGGATACAAGGAGCAATACCTTCTTTAGCCAATTGATAAATCTCAAGCAAAAGGGTTCAATTACAGAGCACATTGAGAACTTCCAAAGATTGAATATAAATGTAACATATATCCCAGATGAGCACTTGATTGATGTATTCATAGGAACTTTAAAGGATAACATTCAACATGAGGTTTGCCTTTGGGAACCCAAATCATTGGAGAATGCATTTAGGGTGGAAAGAAATGTTGAAAGTAAAAATATGGCTATGGCTACTAGAAGGATCAATCCTAACAACTATAGAGAGAATAATGCTCCTTTTAAAACACCTCAACCTACAAGGTTGACACCTCAACAATTGGAGGAAAGAAAAGAAAAAGGTTTATGATTTAATTGTGACAACAAGTACAGTTAGGGACAGAAGTGTGGTGAGAAGAAATTATTCTACATAGATTGTGAAGAGGAAGAAGA
>CBVK0105302126.1:3477-23886 GCA_900067695.1 Picea abies | reverse complement strand
ATCAGATTAGAATTTAAGATTAAAAGATCATTAATTGTGCCCATCTCCAATAGGTATAAGCCTTTCGGCGTAATTATAATTGATCTTTCAATAAAAGGTGAAATAATTATAATTGGTCACTTTCACTGCAGTCTAAGGTGTCTCATGAATTCTCTGCATACTGCACTGTGCATGCAGTGCACTTGGATCTGTGCCTGCACTTTGGATGCAGGCAAAGGCAGTGGATCGCCCAGTCATCTCTGTTGATTGAGCAGATTCAGTAGTTGTTGATGATTCAATTGACTCAGACGATTAAGCTGTTGGAGGTGAAGGCACATGCTCTCACTCTCGCAGGTTATTTCTTCAGGCCTTGCTTGCTCTTTTCCTGTCCCATCCATTCCATTTCGAAAGCTAGCATCCGTGGAGATATTTCATCTAATTTTAGATTTTATTGATGGTGGTGGATGTATCATGAGGCAAATTAGCTTTGTTACTATCGTTCCTCCAGTGTATGTTAAGAGAAATAATTTAGAGTAGATTTCGATTCACATTGGAGAATCGCTATGAGCTTTGCGTATTGCCCGAAGTTGTTATGCACATTAACAGAGATAATTGTTAGCTCTCATATATCTTTATATGGGTTACAGTTCCACGTCAGATTTATATCCATGTAGCTTCAATTCTTCTCACTCCACATTTTCCGCCAATAGCACTCTGCAGTCTCTGCTAATAAATAGTAGTTTCAATACCTACTTATTTTATCAAATCTTTCTATTTTTCAAGCAAGGCAGGGACTAGGACGTAGAGTATTTTTTTTCTTACTTTTAGTATTTTCATAAAACCATCTATAAGGATGAAATAAAAAGCCTCCCATATTTAATCTTGCTTTTATTTTTATTATTTGTTCTATAATATAGAATGTAGAGTATATTTTTTTTCTTATTTTTAGCATTTTCATAAATCTATTTTTTTTTTATTTTTTTTTATTGGAAAAGACATTTCCTTAATTTGTTCATTATTGTTGATACATTTTTATTTAATTATTATTTCTATAATTATTAAAAAAAATCATAATTTGTTTTCATGATTTTTCCATAATATATCAATTAATTGATAAAAAAACTAATAATTATATTTTGATTTAATAATGATAAAAAGTTGGGGTAACAATGATGTTTAATATTTTTCCGTGGATAACAATGATGTTTGATATTTCAAGCTTCATATTTTGAGAGTTACATATTTGGAGCAATCAACACGCTATTTTAACTTTTGGTGTTCTTCACCAACTTAGCACCAAATCCAATTGACAAGTATTGCCATGGATTGTTTCTAACTCCATTATTGTAGCCACACTGTAGCATCCATGTACAACTCATTGCACCAGTAAGAAGCATGCACACGTTGATCTTCATACCACTATCGTAGTGGTCAAGGGGGTTGCAAACCCTTTGCAAGCACCCTTTACCGCTACGGGGCAGGTCAAGGGAAGAATCCTAAATACAAAATTTTTGATGGTGCACAATCAAGAGTATTAATTCAAGAACATTCTCAAGAGAAACTTTTTGGTTCTTTATGTTTCTCCTCACTGTCTGGAAAATAAAAGGGTTGAAATGTTTGAGGTGTCAGGACTGGTTCAACACACTCATGTTGTGCTCTCAATGGATCCTCCTGATGTTCTTGTGAATCCCTAGTTAGAATATCAAAGTGGCTTGATATAAAAACTTGGGTCAATCCCGGTTGTGTAGTCGCACTTTGGGATGTGACCTGTGAGGGCCTATGTGCTAACTTTATAGGGACAGTTCCATCTTGCTTCGTACATGTTAATGGTGCTATACTCTTTGCCACCCATTTTATAGGTGCATTTTATTCTTGAAATTTTTCCATACCTCTCCTTGGTCTCGTGCTATTGGAGTTTGTGCCAATCTTCTGCAAAATGACCATGCTCAAGACAAATTTTACTCTTGAATGGAAACTAATCATAATCTAGTTGTTGAACATGTGATTAGTTATCTAAAGCGAGGAGGATGGATTCCAGAAGGCCCTTTTTCAAGATCAACCTCAACAAAAATGCAATGTAGTGAACCTTGATAGATAAAAGAGAGAATATAGACTTAAACTTCAAACATAAACCTTCAAAATACATAAATATCAAATCATATACACCATAGACAACCAAAGAATATAGAGAGAAGAACCCTTAAGTTAGGGTAACACCATAAATACTCCTTATGGAAGGAATCACTCCACAAATCATGATTACTACAGAAGAATACGTCCAACACGCTAGAATACAATGATACTCATGTGTACTTATACTTTTTCATGAGTATTATTAGGGGTCTATGCCAACTATCCCTTATTATTATATTATTTATTTTAACTCCCTAGCGGGCCTATTTATTACCCATCAACTACCAAGTGGACTTATTCCATGATAATGGCCACACTACATTAAGTATCTCCTTAGGTACCTCCCTAGGCACCTCATATTATCTTCCCTAGGTACATTACATTGCATCCCCCTTTGCATGTTTCATCCCAAAAACATGGGAAGAAGCCATATAATATGACCTACTAAGTAATCTAGTCAAATGGTATCATGCACAAGAATCCATCCATTCTAGTGAAATGTGGACATGGGATCCAACTATGGTGTTTCCTCCTCGATCTTGATTATGGTTTCTCCTTGGGATTCATGTTTTCACTGTGTTATTCTTATATCTCCATGAATTTCTTTTAGTTCTCCATGTGCCTCCATACTAGTATCCTTTTTAGTTCCATGCTAATATATAGTAAGTTTTCTAATGCTCATGCCCTTGCCTTGATGATTGTTTCTTCTTCAGGTGGTGTGAGTGGCGATATACAACAACATTATCTATCGATTCTTCTTTCTTGGACTCTCAAACATGATGTTCATTTAAGTCATTTATCTCCTTAGCTTCTTCTTCATTTGTATGCCCTTCCCAAGGATTTTTTTCATGTGCTTATGTAATCACTTCTTCTAATTCAACTTCAGATTCTTCATCTAATGTGTCAATAGATACTACACTTAGTTTCCTTGCAAAGAATTCTTCAGGTACTCCCTTGGGCCTTTCTTGCTTAATAAGAGAAATATCCTATAATGTAATTTTCTTTTTTTTTGTACCAAATTTTCAAAAAAAATTGCATGTTGATATTAATTGTACCAACTAAGTCCATCTAAGGATATCCCAAAAAAAATCCACATAATCCATATCTATAGCATGAAAATTTGAATGCAACACATATTTATCCATGATAATATTCAAAAATGAAAAAAATTGAACATTCTTACCCTCAACCCATGTGCTTTGAATATTCTTTGTGGAAAATTGTTATCTTTTAGCCGAATTAACATCGATGAAGTTATCTTTTCTACTAGGGTTTATAGAAATAATAATATTTCTTGTGAATACATCCATGAACAAATAATATGAAGTTGTCATGTGAAAATAAATCCCTATTGTTCTTATTATCCTTCACAACATGAGACCACTTGTCTAAAAATACTTGTTCATATGCTTTATCTCTGAAAGTTCCATCATCTTGTCATAGTTAAGAAAATTTCACCATATGGCCACATCATATTTTAAATGAAAACCCACCTAAATTTTCCATGTATTTCCCCATGCTAACTTCATTATATTTATGTATTCTTCAATACTAAAAGCATCATCTTTTCTTGTGAAATCCATGTTTCTTGTGAAAACCTAGAAATAGAACTAGGGTTTCAAAGAAAATCACTTACTTTTCAATGAAGCTCCTTTATGTAGTTAGGGTTTGAGGTGGCTAATGTAAAATGATCATAACTTTTACGTTACTTATCGGATTGGATATTATGACCAAAATTACGAGATTCCATGACCACTATGAATCTACTAGCATCAATTTGACTAAAATCTATGCACTCTATCAAAAGATATTCAATTTACAAAGCACATGACCATCAATGGAAAAAACCCTAAAAATAGTTGATTTTAAATCAATGATAACTCTACTTTCCAGACTATGTTTTGGATGATTTGTTTTTTGAACTTGGGTATTTTTTGAAAGGAACTCAGATCTAACACTAGTTTCTTCAAATTCTACATAGAAAGTTTCAGAAATTGACCTAAATGCTACCATCCTATTTTTTCCTTCAAAAATTTACCAAAAAAAAAACTCCCTCTTTGTGTCCAAGAAAGAGCTTTGATAACACTTGTAGTGAATTTTGATAAGTATAAGGGAGAACATAGCCTTCAAATTCGGATATAAACCTTCAAACTTTAGAAATAAAAAAATCAGACATATCATACACAACACGAGAATGTAGAGAGAAGAACCCATAGGGTAGGGTAACACCATCAAATAATCCTTATTGAAGGAATCACTCCATAAGTCATGCTTGGTACAAAACAATATATCCAACACATCTCAATACAATAATACTCACGTATTTTTACTTTCGCATGAGTATTCTTAGGGTTTTATGCCAACTACCCCTTATTATTGTATTATTTTCTTTTAACTCCCTAGTGGGCCTATTTATTATCCATTAACTACCAAGTGCACCTATTCCCTGATTATAGTCACATTACATTCATTATCCCCTTGGGTAGCTCCCTAGGTACCCCATATTATACTCCCTAGGTACATTACATTTATATGGATAATTTGAATATCTATAAATTGTTAAAAGAACATATTGGGTTGTTGATATTAATGCTTGATTGGCATGGATAGTTGGAGATCTCCTTAAACCTGAAAAAGTGCATATTTTGTGTACCTTTTGGTACCTTGTTAAGACATATAGTTTGTAGAGAAGGAGTGCTAGTGGAATCTACAAATATTTTTGTCATTGTAAATTTACTTGCATCTAGTAGTGTTAAGTATTTGTAGTCTACTTTAGGATTGATCCAGAATTGGATCTAGGAGCCAGATGGGGCTCAGAAAGGCCTAAAAATAAAATTTCTCAGAATGACTTCAAAACGTCCATGTACGTAGGCCTCATTGATACTATCCCAACACAACTTGAACGGGCTCAAACAAACGTCGTATGATCAATTTATGGCGATCTATTCGTTTTTCCAAACAAAGAAAAAATGATGATTGTACAGTCCGTACAATGCCACATGGTAGCTGACTATACAGGTCATACAACCATACAACTAATGTGGCATGAATAATTTGCAACTTCTAGAGGTGACATGTGGCAGGCTGACTAGGTGTACAGATGCTAAAATGTACGGACATATGGACCAATCTGGGGGTGACATGTGTCACCAATGCAAGGGTGACACATGGCACGCCCATACAGTGACACGTGGAAGATGATGACTTGGCAAGTAAGATGACAGGGAATACAGGTAGTTGATAGTTGGACCAATGAGAAGCTGACACATGGAATTTAGTTGGCCTATGGAATGGTGCCACGTGGTCCAAACGTAGGCATCCACGTGGCCCAGACGTGGGCTTCCACGTGGCACCCATGGATTGGCTCATTCATGGCTTGCAAAAATTTTTTTGGGTTTCCACCGGATTCAAACCTTAGACCTCCTTGGGTGCCAAGCTTTCGTGTAGGTCGGGCTACCAGCCTGCCTACCGGGTATGAATTAACCCTTATCCGCATACATTGTATTTTTGGTTGATTGAAATTGCTTATGAGTGGAGTAAGGGTTGAGGCTAGGCCCCAACCCTTGGAGGACACCCAAACGACCATGCTATATGACCCTATCCTCTAGTTTTCATCATGGATATGGATATAGTTCCATCCCTCAGTTTTAGGATAGCTCCACAAGACCCGATGTATTCTTTATAGGTGCATATAAGGAGGGGTTAGCCCCGGTCGGTCGGGCTAGCCAGCCGACCAAGGGAATAACCAAAGGCCACAAAACAGGTAATGGAACAGTTATCATTAGTGCATGGAGGGTTATCCATGGCCACATGGCCAAGCATGTGTCCAAGGGCCGACATTTAGGGCAGGGCCAACACACAAACACTTAGCGCCTGACCACATGGAGGTGTCTAATAGGACCAAGGGCCAGTTAAAAAGGGGTTGTGCCATGTTTATATACTATTATTGAGTTTTTAACTATAATATATAGATTTTTATTTTATTTTATAGGTAGTTCTAGATATTTTTGGCCCTTTTTGGAGCATATTGAGCCCTTTTTTAGGCCAGATCTTTGGGACAATTTGGGATATGGTTACCAAATTCAGATCTATATAAACCAGGCCTTCTTGAGGCCATGAGAGGACATCCAGAGAAGTATTATGGTGAATATTCGCCAAGCCAAAGCCATTTTTATGTAGGGAAGCTATTGAGGAGCGCACCTTTGTGGGCCATTTATGGGAGCTCTGGTCATCATCAATGTCGTTTCTTCTGTTGGGTTCTAGAGATCTGGTAGAACAAGCCCAGATCAATTTTGTAACCTTTTCTCACTATTGTGATGACATTTTAAATCTTTGAACAGAAATAACAAAGCCTGACCCACTGAGACAAAGGCTCGAAGATGTAGGCGAGATTGTCGAACTTCGTTATCACATTGGTGTTTATGGTTTGTTGTTGTTTATGATTCATTTCAGACCTGTATATGTGTATATGGCTCTTATGTTTTCTCATCATTTCTTCCTCTTTCATGAAGCTTCCTAATTGGTTAATCAAAACATGCTTAATAACTCAACCATTGTTGTATAAAAGATCTTTTTGGATCATTAACCAATTACGAATTCATTAAAGAAGCATAAAATAATGAGATACATAACAACAATAATAAGAAATGAAGATTAGAAATAAAACATAAGGATCAACAATCCATAACACTAAACTTGATAACGAAGTTTGACAAAGTTGCCTACATCTACGGGCCTTTGTCTCAGTGGGTGAGGCTTTTCTTACTTCGCTTCAAAGCTTCAAAAGTACATCTGAAATGTTTCAAATGGATTACAAATTGGTCTGGATGTGTTATGATGGACCTCAAGAACCCAACACAACTAATGACATTGAAAACAGTTGAGCGAAGCTCCCAGAATTGGCCCACAAAGTTCCTCCTCCTAATGGCTTCCCTGCATAAAAATGTCTTTGGCTTTACAATTCTTCATCATTTATCATCTTCTGAACCTCTCCAAGGTAGCCAGGAACCTCTGGCTTATATATGTTTGAAATTGGTAACATCCTTCAAAATTCCTCATAATATTTGGCGTCTAAAAGGGCTCCAGATCCCCAAATAATGGAAAAAATCCATTAAAAGCAGGCTTAAAATCAAATAAAAATCCAAAAAATTTAGAAAAGAACCCACATAGGAAAAAATTTGGGCATACAAACCCCTTTCTCTAGGCCCCTAGTCATATGCACCCTGCCATGTGGTTGAGGGCTGGGATGGTGCACTCTGGCTCCATCGGTCCTATCTCCTGGTCCTATGTGCATGGAAATATTGCTGCACCCTAAGACTCCATGCCCTGCATTTGGTTAGGACCTTTATTTGTGGCCTCTGGTCGGTCAGGGGTGGCCCCCACCGACCGAGACCTAACCCAAAACAAGTGCCACTAAAAACATAAATAACCAAAGTGTCGTTTGGTTAACAACTAACATGTATAACACATTTGGTTAGCCCCTGAGTTCAATTCGTTAGTTCTTGTGGGAGTCGGGGATTTGAATCCCTAGAACATTATAAGAAACATGTTTATTCGACATAGGAAAAATCTAAGGTTCCACGTGGCATCCTTTGATTGGGTCACGTGTCACCCTATGATTGGTCCATACCACACAATCAACAACATAGTCAGCATCGCGTTAGCCTCCCATGTCACCATCGTACGACCTAGTTATCTGGCACATCACCATCGTACAACCCAGTTATCCTGGCACATCACCTTCGTACAACCTAGTCAGCTTTCATACAACCCTGTCATCTTCCCAGTCACCTGTCACGTAATCTATCGTAAAACTATGTGTCGTGCCACTTCACGTCCATAATACAGTCACGTAATCTATCGTAAAACTATGTGTCGTGCCACTTCACGTCCATAATACACAATCACCCTACCACATCAACATTTGTACGGCCTAGATGTCATCCATACAACCACATGTCATCCTATCATTGGGCCACATCATGTACAAACTACCATGTGTCATTCATACAGTGACACATGTCAAATCCATACAATGCTAACTCGACCCAAAAATGTCGAATCTGCGTGACATGTGTCACCTCCTGGTGATGTCATGTCAGCATGATGACATCATCATGATCTCATGTTGATGTCATCCTGACATAATGCTGACATCACATGTTGTACTACTAATGTTAGCGTTGACTTTCACCAGTTGACTTTTTGATTGTTTGGGAATTTGATCAAAATGCGATAAATTTCGCATACGGTGTCTGTTTGAAGAAAAAAATTATATGGTCAGAATTAGTGTGATGAGATAGACACAATGGTGTTGTTTTGGTCTGATTATGAGAAATCTGAATTTTAGTCCTTCTTGGATCCATTTTGGATCACCTGGCGAGTCACATATGACCTAGATCTTGGTTGGATCGACATGCACCCCATGCTTATCAATAATGTAGCCCAAGTAATGGACCCTTTTCATTCTAAAGGAGCATTTTTCCAAATTTTCATATAGCTTGTGTTTCTATAGAGTGCTCAAAGCCTGTTGAATGTGTTGGAAGTGTTCTGCCCAATTCTTGTTGAAGATGAGAATGTCATCCAAATACACCACCACAAATTCATTGGTGAAAGACCATAATATGTTCATCATCCTCATGGAAGTTGTTGAGGAATTTTAAAAGATAAAGGGCATGGCTAGCCATTCAAAAATACCTTCTTTGGACTTGGAGGAAGTCTTCCATACATCAGGATGCTCTATTGGGACCTGGTGGTATCCAGACTTCAGATCAATCTTACTGAGGTATTTTCCCCCCTTGATCTGGTCAAGGAGATCGTTAATTAGGGGAATTTGGTATTGATTCTTGATTATGATCTTATTTAGGGCCTAGTAATCAATGAAACATCACCAGGACCTGTCTTTATTCTGTACAAACACAATTGGGATTCCACAAGGTGAGGAGATTGGGTGGATGTATCCCTTTTCAAGAAACTCTTGGGTCTTGTGCTTGATTTCCTCATTTTCTGACAGAGAGAAATGATAGACTAGCCAATTGGGTAGCAGTGCATGGGGGGTCAGATCAATTGAGTGTTTGACTTGATAGTGTAGAGGTACCCCGGTGGGTGAGGAGAATATGTCTTTGTATTCTTTCATGACCTAATTCACTTGATTCTACTGCATCGAGAGACTTGTCGCAAAGGCCATGGATGTGGTTGCAACCTTCTGCTCACTTTGAGTGCAAATCACGAAGAAGACAAACTTACCAGTATGAGATATGGAATTCCTGCATTGCTTGTCATATATCAAAGAAATGATGGTAGAAGGTACTACCTTGGGTATTCTGTATAATTTCCTATCCAAAGTAATAATAACACTATGAGGCCTAGACTCATATACAACATGAAATTTCCATATACAACATGAAATTTCCATAAATAAGGTTGTCCCAAAAGAACATCACGAACTTCAAGGGGGGTGACATCACACAATACCTTATGTTTGAATTTATTGATGTCGTAGTATAGGTGACACTATTGGCTGACATGGAGATCTCTCCCTTGGTGGATCCATATGATGATGTGTGAATGCAGGGGTGGTGTTGTCAATAGATCCAAACAATTGATGTCCTCTTCCGAGATAAGGTTCTTCTAGATACCACTATCAATGATGAAGTGCAGTGGAGCACCCTTCACCCACACATGTGAATTAAAGAGGAACTCACCTTCCTTTCGTTCATTAGGTTTGTTGGGATGGGCCTTGGTGGTGGTAGAAATGATGGCATTGGGTTCCACATCAATGATTCATCTCCCTTTTTATGGTTTAAATGACTTAGAGTCAGAGCTTGCATCTGATTTCGAGGCTTTCACTTTGGCCACCAATGATTCATTTGAGTGACATTCAATGGTGTTATGCTAGGGGATCTTATGGAGCTCACACCATTTCCTAGTGCCTTTCTTTGTATTCACATTGTCCTTATTTGATTACTATCAGGACTGGTTTTCTCGAGGTTCTCCATCGTTGCTATACCCTTTTTTCTATGGGTTGGGGCCACCTTTTCTTTGCGCCTGTGTTGAGGGGTTTGTAGACCCAAACTATCACATCTTTCTTTTAAGCTTCTACTTGATTTTGACAGCATATCTATAGGTCGTTCCCACGGCCAAAATGTCCAGAAACTCCATTTATTTCTAGATTTATCTATGAATAATGTTGTGTTACTTGATCACTAGATGTCATTGAGATTTTTTGATACACAGCTTGGTGAGTAGGGTATCAAAGACATTGGTGAACTCTAGAACTATTTGGTCCCTTTCCTACCACAGTGTGGTCTATCTTGTATATAAGTCAGCATAACTTCCAACATCGTAGTACTGTTCCTTAATAGAATCCTTGAAGGAGCTCAAAGTGGGTGCAATTGCAAATAATGTAGATCCCTCTATTTCCTTTTTCTCACAGAAATCTCTCACCAATCTTTGACATGGGGGATGGTCTTGAGGAGAACAAGTGTAATATTTTCTCTATCAGAAAAATTGCGGACATAAAAATATCCTTCTAGAAGGTTTAATTGTTTTTCTAAAGCATCCACATTTATTTGACATTCAAATATAGGAATATAAAAATTGATTTGTACCTTGAAGGAGGCGATGCCTCCAATTGAGGTAGATGTGTATCCTGTTTAAAGTCGTTTAATGATTTGCACATTGTTATCCATCATCTCATTCCTTTGTCGCAAGAGTTCTTCCTCAAGAAATAGTTTAAAAGGATCTTATGGCCCATCATCTCTTTTTTCTTCCCCCATAGGCAAACATTAGGTTCAGTAAGGCCGATCTTGCAAAGGCTCAACTAGTTTGAGGCCCAAATTCTTATATGCTGACCTCATCGGGGACATGCACAAAAAAACAATTGAAGAGTAGATTGCTATGATACCATTTATCCATATTTATGAGAAGAAGAAAATGAAACACAGATCTATAACATTAACATAGATATACAGAGAAAAATAATAGAGATATAGTGGAACTTAACTTCTATTAACTATGAAATATGCTCAAACTGTAAAATGAAGAATGAAAACAATCTTGCTCAAATGGTGCTAGCTAATCTTTGAGAAGAGACATGGAAAATATGCACATTCTTTTGATCACATTCCAATGAGGCCTCCAGGCCTTTTTAGAATCAAGAAGTAAATATAAAACCCTAGAGATACAAAACATAACCCTAGGATATGAAGCGCCGAAAGCCATGTGGGCCTCGATGCGGTAAGTTCGTACATCAACTTCTCTGGGTCATAAATTTTGCATATGATCTTTATTTTAGGCTCACAATATCCCATTGTAAAGGTCTATTCGAGGAACACACATTATGTTTTCATATTATGACTCTGTCTATAGTGTGACTATAGCAGGCCCAAAA
Source organism: Picea abies (assembly GCA_900067695.1). Classification (NCBI taxonomy): domain Eukaryota; kingdom Viridiplantae; phylum Streptophyta; class Pinopsida; order Pinales; family Pinaceae; genus Picea; species Picea abies. The sequence goes on along the minus strand of CBVK0105302126.1, from coordinate 12,383 downwards.
AACTCTTTTTAGGGCCTCCAAACAACACTGGAAGTTTAGGACTACCAAGATAAAAACTGTAACTACCAAGATGAAAGTTTTATGTGAGCCAACTTGACGAGGTGGGTGGCCACCAATATCGACTTGGATCACTCCATGTCGATCTAGGGGACCATGTCATCTCCTGGAAAAACAATTGTGAGTCATAATTTATGGTAGTAATTTTACCCATCAAAGTATTAAAAATCCTTATGGGCCTGCTATCTTCATCATAGTTAGTTCTATGTTCAGTCAGTTCAACCTTATATTTATCAATTGATTAATTTCCATGTATAGTTATATATAAGAGATATATAACCTTAACTTTTTATAAACTTTATTACTAGTTTTTTTCCCTCTTTACACATCAACATTTAAATTTTTGACTATGATAATAATAATCAATCCTCTAAAATATTTCTTACAATAAAACAAAAGTTGGGGAAGTGGCACACATCTCTCTTTATTCTTCCTCTACTTATGTTTTTTCACCTAGCCCTTTTGATTCATGCCATGGGCCTAGAATGACCTCTCCTCCACTACCTAGAACAACTTATACTACATGACATAAACCCTCTTATTGTTGGTTTCATAAATATTATACACATTCATTTGAGTTTCATGGATTCTACCATCAACATCCTCCTAAGGCCCTCTTTTTTGAACAATAGTAGACCTATCCTTCATGTCTGGCCTCTATGTGGCCATCATAGATCATTGAAATTTCAAAACCTACCACCCTGAATATAATTTTAGTCCTTATGATTCACCATTATACCCCATCTAATAGAGAATCCTTGTTTACCCATAATTACCAATACAATGAATTTATTTATAATCTCATCCTCCTTAATAGTAGTCAAAATAATTTGATCACAGCCTTTTTCCTCTCACTGCTAAATCTCCCCACCATTCCCTGCTTAATCATCACTACTTGGTCACATTTTATATTTCTCCTTTCAAGATATTATGGACCGTGATGTTAAACCATTAGCTTGTGTTTCTCTCATATTTGACTATTTGAACAAATATGGCCACAAATACATCTATGATACAGGTATAAATTAGTATAATTTGTTCCATGTTGCAAAGGGATTCACATTTGAATTTCCTTTTGAAGTATTCTCGTAGCTCCTTACTAGTCATGCAATGGTCAAGCATGTATTTCATAATAAATGCCTCCATTTATGTGTGGTGCATCGGATCAAACCAGACACTACATTACAATAGTTCCTTTCATCTGTATATAATCTAATACATAACTATTGGGATGTGTTTGATAATCCTTGATGTTTTCTTAAATGCAAAATACGATTGACCATACTACTGATTTAATTCTGAGGGATTCAGTACCTAATGCACCCAATGATAGGTTTTAGTATTCTAAAGTACCATCACATTGTCCTAGACATGTGGACTTAGTTTCAATGTTTGAAACTAATAGTGAACATGACACTACCTTAGTCTTTTTTACATACAATGTTTGGTTCTTGGCAGACTTGAAGGTACCATGTGTGAGGATGGAAGGATTGTGGGATATTATTGAACAACATCATGCTCATTTTATTCATTTTCAAGAAATCATTCAAAATATGTATAATCTATTTAAACATTCCAAGTTGTCGGATAAGTACAAGTGTTTAGTTTCTCAACAACATGATATGATGTGATCATACTTTTACATGCACTTAAACAACATACATATTGATGAATTCCATTGCAAAACCTACAAAACTTCAATTAGGGGGAAATAATTATGTATTAGAGATGTAGACACTAGCACGAGTCAACAACTAGTGGTAGCTATCACTCACTTAGAAAGTATTTTCCTTGCTCCTCCAAAATGGAATGAAATGTATAATGTAGAGTGTGTATGTTAGGAAAATGAATATTTGGATATATTGAAAACTCTAGCAAATGTCATTTTTAGTGGATATAAGAATTGGGATGATAATAAGGATGGTTCTCCTTCTCTTCCTAAGGGATGTGATAATGTTTGGGTGAATCTCATATATGGTCCAAATGAATGGCCATATGACACTAGATCTCATCAAATTCTACCTAGACATCATATGCTCCAAAAGTTCCAGGATATAATATTACATGTAATATTCTTTTCCTACCAAGCATCATTAGTAATCCTAGGAAACAAATAGAGTAATAAAAACTTATACTTGCCTCCATTTTCTCCAGCACTAATATCCAAAATGCGAAGGATTTCCTTGATCATATGGTGTCTTCCAGTATGATATCAATGGCTTCATGGTAGTTGCTACAGATATTTGCATAGGGGTTTGGGTAGTTACCACACAAGGATCATAAGGAGATTTCCTGCTACGTTTTACTCCAATTCAACCTAGGTCTATTTCCTTTAAAGAGAAAGTATCCATCATTAGGGAAAAGCTTGTTTAACAACAATGATAAAAAAATCCTCAAATGCTCAATGAGAATGACCTAGATTATGTTATCATGATATGCAAACTATCAACATGTGTTGAGATTGCTCAGTGATACCTAGACAATGATTTTGTTACTAATGAAAAAATATTTATTAAAATGACAATTTTTTTTGTGCACAATAGCCATGCCAAAGAATTAACTTTAAATTATAGGGTTTTTTATGCAAATATTTTGAATATGAAAAAATAATTTATGGAAGTTACACTTCTCTCTTATGAGATATGATGGATCGAAAACCACCAAGTTTTAGACAAGTGGATTGATAAGGGTCCCCTCAAACAAGTAAAAAATGCTATTGTAACATGCACTATTCTTACAATCGTCGAACTGTAGCGATCCAAGGTGATTGATACACGTGACAAGGTCATGTATCACATATATTCCAAATTGAATAGCTACCCATCGTTATAGAAGTTTTATATAAAAAATATTCTTCTATAGATAAAAAAAAAAAAAATTGTGCATTTGATGAAGAACTCAAACCCCATCGAAACACGCACCTATCGAAAAACCCAACTGTTATGGATCTTGCTATGATTGAACATAATCTTTTGAGTGCAAGAAATCTTTATACCAATGACTTTAAAGATATGGGCACATTATCCAAGGAAACCAAAGTTTACTTCCTTATTCCTAGGCATAACCTTCAATCTATTGTTTCATTGGAAGGATATTCCCCAATAAATAGCGATCACCTTCTAGTTGGACATTCAGTTTTGGATTAGACAAAGCTAAAGGGTAAAAATGTGGGTCGTATATCGAGCCATGACATGTTTCCTCACATTCTCTTCTATATAGGTCTTCTTGCCAAAACCATAGAGTGTGGGTCGTATATCGAGCCATGATATGTTTCCTCACATTCTCTTCTACATAGGTCTTCTTGCCAAAACCATATGATAGTCTATGGGCTCCACAACATATGCTTGTTTGTATAAGGCACAACGTACTATTAGTTTCTTTGTCTCTTCTACATAGGTCTTCTTGCCAAAACTATCTGATCGTCTATGGGCTCCGCAGCATATGCTTGTGTGTACAAGGCACAACATACTATTAGTTTCTTTGTCAATCTGGAGTGTACAATCTTTCCTAAAGCAGGATGAAAGTGAGGAGCTTGCAACTTAACATAGGGGTAATCCGTATCACTTATTGAGTAGTATAGTGACTTGATATTATTGTACACTTTTTTTTCTATTATAACTTTTTTTTTTAGAATTTAGTATCCAATTCAATAAGAGGGTTTTAATGTTTTAAATTATGTCAAAGGATTTATATTGTTTTAAATTATGTCAATTTTGATTAAAGGATTTTTAATATAAATCTATTGAAACATATAAAACTTATTGAGTTTGTTTTGTCCCAAAGGTTGTCTTGAGTTTTCTCAATACTCTATCTCTTTGTTTAATATGTAAGCTTTATCATTGTTTTAATGTAATGATTATTTAATAAATGAAATTCTAAAATAATTTTAATTAATAAAAGTATATTTTATTTAATATTAATAGATTATATTTATTATTTAATAAATATAATTATTAAATAATTACTTAATTAATGACATTGAAAAATAAATATAATTAAAAAGAACACATTATACTTATTAGTTATAAGTTTAACATAAATATAAGAGTATATTAATAATATGATAATATTTCTATCTAATTGCATTTTTATTAATTATCATATATTAAAGCAATAATAATAATAATAATCTAATATTTTATTATTTCTAAACTTAAAGGTCATGTTATTAATTATTGGAAGTTTAAAAGAATAATATTATAATATTTATATATCATCTTGACATATGAGATGACATATGAGATGACATATATATTTTATATGGTGAAATTAATAATAAATCATAATGTTTATAAAAGATCATATCCAAATTAATAATCATATATTGTTAAAAAAAAATTATATTTTCATAAATATTACTAAATCATTGTAATCATTTAAGAAATATGATTAAGAAAAAAAATTATTCAAGTAATAATGTCTTACAACAATTATAATCATTATCTAGAAAATCATTTTACAATCTTACAATATTTTTTTATGTTTTGATAAATATACAATATCAATAAATCATAGTTGTTATTTAACAAATATGATTAAGCAAAAACATTATTCAAGTAATAATATCTTAAAACAATTATAATTATTATTTAAAAAATCATTTTACAATTAAAATTGGCAAATACTTAATTTACTAATAAAAAAATTAAAAAAAGTATTTATTTATGTATATTAAATAATTTCTAATTAATGATAATGATGAATTTAATTACATTATAGTGGGTGTAACTTTAGTTTATAAGACTCAAAAATTTAAATATAATATTTTGATTCATGATATTATTTTATGATGGAATAATTTATATCGTTTTGCAATTAAAATTGTCAAATACTTAATTTATTAATGAAAAAAATTAAAAAAGTATTTATTTATGTATATTAAGTAATTTCTAATTAATGATAATGATCAGTTTAATTACATTCTAGTGGGTGTAACTTTAGTTTATAAGACTAAAAGAATTAAATTTAATATTTTAGTTCATGGTATTATTTTATGATGGAATAATTTATAAATGAAAATACTTAATATATTAATAAAAAAATTAAAAAAAATATTTATTTATGTAAATTAAGTAATTTTTAATTAATGATGATAAATTTAATTACATTCTAGTGGGTGTAACTTTACTTTATAATATTATTTTATGATGGAATAATTTATAAATAAAAATACTTAATATATTAATAAAAAAATTAAAAAAAATATTTATTTATGTAAATTAAGTAATTTTTAATTAATGATGATAAATTTAATTACATTCTATTGGGTGTAACTTTACTTTATAAGACTAAAAAAATTAAATTTAATATTTTGGTTCTTGGTATTATTTTATGATGGAATAATTTATAAATGAAAATTTTAGTTTTTTTTTAATTAATAGCTATAAATAACTATAATGGTTATTTAGAAAATCAATCATTTTACAGTTAAAATTGTGAAATAATTTGTTAATAAGGTTTTGATGTGTTTTCACCTATAAATAGAGGCTAAAAAAAAGAAAATTTTAGAATTTGGAAAGCTCTATGTAATCTTCAATTATTGATGGTGAAGACCCAACAAGTTTTCAATCAACATTATCTCTCCAATTCTTCATCATGAAATTCTAATTGGGATGGTTTACTTTTGATATAAAAGAAAAAAAAAATAAGAAATATTAAAATAAGGAAAATGCTTATTTCAATATTCTCAATAAATATATATGTCATTTTTCTCTCACACAGTGCTAGTGTTCCATTCTTAGCCATTTTTCGGTTTTCTTCATTCTTCACTCTCCACACCTTATACTTAGTCATTTTTTCTTCTTTCCACTTTACTCTCCTTTCTTACTACTCTCCATACTTAGATGTTTTTCCAATCCTCCACACCATTTCCATATTTAACTATTTTCTACATTTAACCATTCATTTCCATTTTCATTATCCACTTTATTCATTTTAATGTTTTATTTCCATGTTCATTTTTATAACTTATTTTCATTTTATATTTTCCATTTACCATTTTACTCTACCTATTTCCTTTTTCCATTTCTTTTTTCAATTTTACATTTTTCATATTTCCATTTTACATTTTATATATTTCATATTTCATTTTCTTATTTTCACATAAATCTCTCTATGAGAGTACAAGATGTCATAAAACACATGTCCCTAGGTTCGCAAACTCCAATGGCCCTACCCTAAATTTGCATCCCTATTTTTGCATCCTAAAATATACGCTATTTACATTTAAACACGTAGTTGTTTTCTTCAAATGTCGATGCACGACCACTGCCTATTCCACTTACCCCTTTTTTTCCTACATGCTCAGACCTGTAGTCCCGCATTCTAGAAAATGTCTCTCTTTCATTCACGACCTACAAAATGACTCTCTCCTATAATTAGCCAATTCTCCCATTATGGATGCATGAGTAAGTCCCTTTCACATTTTTCCATTCCTTGTATCTTTTGTCCAGCATGCTCATAGACTTACAATCCCTAATTATACATAATCCACCTTTCATTCCTCGTTTCACACCTCCATACTTAACCATTCTTCATCCACGATGACATCACACCCCCATTTCCCATTGTATTTATTTTTCGTGCCACATCAACCACCACTTGTATGAACGTGCAACCGTTATTAAAGTGGTGAATATTCCATAAAGCATGTAATAAATTTAAAAATATTGTCATGGAGGCCGAAACTTTTAAATAAGAACTACAACGGTTAACCATTAGAGCAATACTTGGTAAATTAAACAAGAACTAATATTCCAAGCTATAAATATTGACAGTAGCGCCACTTATTACCAAGGCTAGAAAACAATGTAAATACTATCAAGTAAGAGAAAGGGATTGTATTGTAGGGATATAGTAAATACGCTTGGACATGAAGAATATCAAGAGTTCCAGTGTTTGTGATCTTACAATTACTATGATGCCCTCTCTCCTTCTGAGAAGAAGACACACCAATTTACAACTTCAGACATCGTCCTTGTTGGTTGTGTTCCACAAGTAATATATTTCAAACAACTTGTCTAGTGGTGTGCAAATAAATTCAATTTAGAGAAGATAATGATCTATCTCCAAGCAAAACATCCTATCTCCTTAGCTCCTTCAGTATTTACTAGAATGTTATAGCTTTCTATGCCCACCGTGCAATTCAAGGGCGAAGAAGCTCATGAATTCCTCAAACAACACAAGGGAGGGAAGAACGCCTTCATAAATATTTTGTCGACCCAAGTAATAACACTATTGCTTCCGAGATTAAGGCAAGTTCCTTGAAATAACCATAAAAAGAAGCTTTGTAGTAAAGTGTTACTCACAACAGGCATGTATAGATTGCAATGTGAAATTTTTTTCGTAGTGCAATATTATATACTATAAGAATTATTTTGACAATAACATCCCAATTGAACTCTGAATTTTCCATTAAAATACCAAATCAACATTTTTGAATATTTTCTTGGATGAGGTATTTATAGAAAAACCACTTAGTTATGAAGTTGTGGGTGAACAACACAAGGTTTAAAGTTTAAGAATGTTCTATACACACTTAAGAAATATAATCCCACTCTCTATGCGATATCCAAAATAATGGAGATGAATTGTTAATTGTTATGTCATCTTCAATAGTAAAAATAAATTTTTTAAAATAATGGAGATGAATTGTTAATTGTTATGTCATCTTCAATAGTAAAAATAATTTTTTTATTATGTAGCTATATGTAGATTATTTGATTTACATTTTAAATGGAAAGTTGTTGACTAATTTGAGAATAAGATTTAGGGTTAATGCAATATTTCCTTATTGAATTATTCAATCAAGTGATTGCTATTTCACAAGGAAGGTATACAATTGATGTACATAATTCAAAATAAAAAAATTGTATGTTAGTTATCACACCTTTGTAAGAAATTATTTAAGGCTGACGACATGTAAGAATTGATGTACTTGATAATTCAAAATAAAAAATTGTATGTTAGTTATCACACCTTTGTAAGAAATTATTTAAGGTTGACGACATGTAAGAATTGATGTACTTGATAATTCAAAATATAAAATTGTATGTTAGTTATCACACCTTTGTAAGAAATTATTTAAGGCTGACGAAATAAACAAAGTTGACCATACAATTTATAAGAGGATACAGGGCAATCTTATGTACCTCACCTCACCTTGGATAGACTTGAGAGATTATATGTCGTGAGATTAGTTTCAAGGTTTATGCGTGATCCAAGTGAGACACACTTCTTTCTACTAATGAGAAGACTGAGGTATGCGATTGGTAAATCCAATTTTGTTATTTGGTACGCCTTGTCAATGGTACATTCAATTTTTGTATTAGTACAAGTCATCTTATGCTTCTCGATTGGTTATATACATAGATAGTGAAGGGGTAGGCCGCGTTGATAAGCTTAAGAGTACTTCAAGGTATGCGTTTAGTTTGAGAATGGTTGTACTCAAACTATCTCATCACCCTCCTATAAAGATAATTCCTAAGTTTCCAAACTCCCCCTTCTTCAACTTTAGAATTCAGGAACACCTAAATTATTAGACACAACAATCCATATTGACCTAACCTAAATTGTCTTAAAATCTTCCCTGCTTTGAATATTCAGCCACTTGAAATAAATACTTATTCATTGACACCCAATTCTATGTCAAAGTCATTCTCCAAATCTTCGATTATTGGGTCTTCCACTATCACTGCTCTTCTACACAATATTCTTTAAGTTCTTACAATAGTTACATCCAAAATTTTCATCTTTAGATTTTCCCGTTCACCTAAATTGTTGGCGAGAACAAATTTTTTTAATACTGTTTTTCTTCGTCTGTACTCAACCTTTTTTTGTTTAGTAGTAAT
>CBVK0105302112.1:0-13859 GCA_900067695.1 Picea abies | reverse complement strand
TGGAAGAGTGTACATACTTCTGGGGTGTAAATACTTCATGGGGTATAAACACAGCTGAAAGTAAAAGACCTCTAAATTAGGAAGATAATCAGGCAGCACAACCAACACCAAGGGCATTGTTTGAAAGTCTTCATTCAATCCTCACGCACATGCTACCCAAAGCTACAGTATTGTAGAAGACCTTTCACAAGCACCCTCTGCGATTTCATCTCTCGAAGTCCTTCAAATTTGTCCTACTCAACGAAAGGAATTGTTAAAGGATATTGGTGGAATTGATCCTACCGATACTAATTTAATAATATTTGACTTCGAATATCATATTCCAAGGCTTCCTCCTCAATTAGCGTTTCAGATACAACTTCTTGTGGAAAACAAGAATATATGTTGAATTGTTATTGATGAAGGGGCCTCAACTTGCGTTATGTCTGTCACTTGTTGGAAATCTATTGGCTCTGCTTCCCTTACCGAGTTTCACAATACTATTAAATACTTTAATTGTACGGGGTTTAAACCTTACGGTGTCCTTCCTTTGTTGTCTATTATGTTAGAAGGTAAGGTGGTCAGTTTTGAGGTTGAGGTATTTGATTCACCTCTTGAGTATAACCTTCTACTTGGTCATAGTTTAATTGATTCCATGCACGTAGTTGTGTCTACCATTTTCTATGTGTTATGTTTCCCACACCAAGGAAATTTTATTACTACCGACCAACTGGCCTTCTTTAATTATGATTCACGTACTAGAAACGTACCTTTTATCTTGAAAGCACCTCCCGGTTATGAGAATTTTGGTGTGGGTCTTTTAAAATATTCAAACTTGATGGCTACTTTTCTTATTCCACCACTCGATATTCCTCCTCCTTTTGTCCCCTCGATTAACATGATCTCAACCTTTGTTCATGAAACCCTTGAGTTTTATGACCCATGGATAGTACCTAACTATGGTGACTATCTTCGTTATGGTGACTGAATGCCTTTAAGTCTAGTAGAATTAGCTTATCAAGCTATTCAATCGGCAACTCCCTCTCCTCCTCTCTGCCATACATCTCCTGATCCGTTCCATGTGATATTTCCTACCGATGAGATGATTATGTCAGTAATGTCTATGGAAGATACTCCATGGTATGATGGGCATCATCATTCTATTCTCTTCCTAGAGCATGATACCATAGAGAGTTATCAATGGATTTCGACTCTGTCTACCGTTGTTGTTATCTCTTCCATTCTTGAGTCAACAGACAATATTTTGTATGAAGGGAACTTGAGTAACATTTCACCTACCATTCCTCTTGACATATCGATTAAACCCGAGGTTGTGGAAAATGTTCATATCAGTGCCTCATGTTCTATTGATGAGGTTCACACTTATAAATCTCTTTTCCAATAATTTTGTGATATTTTTTCCTAGAGTTATGAAGAAATGATAGGTATTGATCCTGATATTGTTGTGCATGAGATTAAGACCTAACTAAATGCTAAACCTGTTCGGAAAAGACTTCTCCCAGTACATCCATGTAAAGTTGTTGCTATCAATATTGAAGTCGAGAAACTTCATAAGGCTAGGTTTTTATATCATGTTTCTTTGACTGATTGGGTATCCAATCTTTTTCTAGTAAACAAGAAACAAGGAACGATCTGCGTTTGAGTAGATTATAGGGATATAAATAAAGCTTGTCCCAAAGACAATTATCCGATCCCTTTCATTGACCATATCATTGAAGACTGTGCCAGGAGTGAAATATTCTCTTTGATGGACGGTTTATTTGGCTATAATCAAATAAATATTTTACTAGCGGATCAACATAAGACTGCTTTTATTTTCCCTTAGGGAACCTTCCCCTACCAAAAAGTACCTTCTGGTTAAAAAAATGCTGGTGCAACTTTTCAGCGTGCTATGTCTTACACTTTTCATGACATTAAGCACATTGTACAACCCTATCTATAAGATATACTGATGCATTCCATGCGTCGTCAAGATCACCCAGCACATCTATGAGCCATTTTCCTACGCTGTCATTATTATCACATACGTTTGAATCCTCACAAATGTGTTTTTTTGTGGAATTTGGACAGCTTCTTGGTTTTATCGTGTCTATACATGGGATTCAGGTAGACCCATTGAAGGTTGACAATATTGTTAATCTACCTCCTCCTTCCATGCTACTCCAACTCCAAAGTTTGCAAGGGAAGGAATTTTTTTAGGTCAATTCATTCCAAACTACGTTGAATTAACAAAAGGATTTACTCGGCTCCTCAAGAAAGGTTACGATTTTGTATGGGACGACACTGCAAACAAATTCTTTAAAGCTTTGAAACTTGCCTTAACCCATACACCACTTTTGTTTCCACCTAACTATAGTCGAGATTATTTCCTGTACTTAGCTTCTTCAGACTCTACCATTTCCATGATTTTAGTCCAGGAGGATGATTCACACGATGAGCATGTGATATACTATTTGAGTCGGAGTCTCACAACTACCGAAACCAAATATTTACATGTGGAGAAGCTAGCATTGGCAGTTGTTTAACATGTTCAACGTTTTCGTCACTAGATCTTATTAAGTAGAACCACAGTCATTTTCGATTGCAACCCCATACAACATATCCTTACTTGACTTTTGATGGGGCGAAAGTACTCTGAATGGATAGTTATTCTTCAGGAGTTTGATTTGGAGTTTGAACGTGCCAAGTCAAAGAAGTCTTTGGTTTTTTCTGAATTGATATGTGACCGTCCCTCTACTAAGATAGAAATTATGGCAAAGGATTCCTTACCTGATGAATCCCTCTTTTTGTTAAGTTTTGACGACATATGGTACGAAGATATCATCATCTATCTCTAAACCCAAAATTTCTAGCCTGATATTTCTAGTACAGATCGTCGTCATATACGATATCAAGCTCATCAATACATCATCCTTGGTGATACCTGTTATCACATAAACTTGTCAAAACCTTAAGGGTTTGTGGTTTCTACCTAAGTCTGTATTTTTTCCTGGCTCTCCTCCTTTTGTAGACCCAATTGTAAGTTTTTCCTCTCGACTTGTAGTTTTTCTTCTGTCTGCCTTCATCCGGTTGATCGACCTATTTTCCTTGTTGGATCACCTAAGAACTATCGGTCCTCATCCCTTCTGTTTTCCCTAACAATGATTACTTCTCTCCTTATCTCTTTCATTGGTCCTTTTATCTTCCCGAGACCTTAGCTAATCATTCAAGTAATCTACATAGGCCACATTCGTGAGCAGAAATCACAACACTTGAAACAGTCTGATATATAAACTCAAATCAAGTGAGTGGGAAAGATCAAATTTCAACGACAGAGATCCTTCGAACAGATCAGATCGATGGCCATTGGGTGATCAAGACCATACAATTGCATGAAGTATAGCGTCAGCCAGAGGTCTGAAATCATGAGGCCATCCTAGCCATTGATCCTAAGGGATGGGTGGTGCAGAATTAACATTTCGCTGAATCGCAGAATGGAGCAGTCAAAGGGTAGAGTCTTAAGGACTCACGAAATGTGAAATCGCGATATAATCTAGGTCGTCCATTTCATAAGGACACGTTGCATAGGATCCAAACCACAGAAAAAGTCTTTTTAGGAGGGTTGAGGTGAAAAGGGTCGATGGCCCGAGGTCCTGAAGTGACAATATGATCTAGGTCGTCCGATGTAAAGAGATGTGTGTCAACCGATTCAAGCTATTGCAATTTTGTGACTTGGAAATTTTAGCATGGAGCATGACGTGAACTTGCGAAATGTGAAATCATGACGTGCCTAAGAGTTAGGCCCATGATCATAGCCCAGGGTTATATATAAAGTGGGGCCCAGGGAAACATAAGCACCCATTTAAGCAGTGGGTGACTAAGGTTGTTCTAGGGAATGATCATGGCCATCAGATTCAAGGAAAATCTGATCGTTGATCCAGATGGGTTGTTTTGCGTTTTAGGGCATCAAAATATTTGAAATCAAGGGGAGTGGAAACTCTCGAAATGTGAAATCCCAAAATTTCATATGGGGAAAGCATGGGGTCAGGGCCTGTGGTCGCCTGGGGCAAAGGTATTGGTATTGCATGAAATATCGAAGTGCCTGAGTTGGTCACATAGAAGGATTGGCATGGCCTCGAGACTCCAGAATTGCCTCAAAAGAATTGTGAGCTCACCTCGAACAGTCATGGGTGTCAGGCCTCATCTTGATCCCAATAAAAGTAGTTAATGAAAATGGGGAAGGTGGTCGAAGCCTCGTTTCACTGCATAAATGGAAAGCATGGAAAATCTGGTCGTGGAGGGCAGACTGTCAGCCAAAAGTTCCCTATCATGGATTTTCTTGTGATGCCCATACTGATATGATCTTGCATTTGAAAAAAGAATGCAAGTGAAGCCTGAAAAAAGAATATGTAGATGCCAAGCGTTGAATGCAATGACCAGAGCGTGCTTATGAAGGGAGCAAGTTTCTTTGAGTATAAATACTTAGTTTTGATATTTTGTTAAGGTCGATGGTTGAGCTATTCTCCCGATTTGTAAATCTTTAATGAAGCCTCTGGTTCTTTGGTTATGTATTTCCATTTGATATTTCTTGTTTAATGATAACCAACTCTCTTTTCATCTCTTTTTCTTATGATATTGAAGACTTGGGCATGGGTGATCCAGTCGATTTGTTGTGACTATATTGTAATGTATGTTTGATTGTAGTATTGTTGTGGCATTTTTAGTTTTCTAAGGTTTTGGATTCAAGAAGATATTACATTTGAAGCTTCTCCTCCTTAAGCTACTGGAAGAATAGATGTCCATAGAAGACCTCTACATTGCCTCTTCAAGTTTTTCATCCTAATCACCCTTTATACAAATTACTGACTAAAGTTAGATCAAGACCTCACCTATTTTCACATATCAACCCAGTTTTTTGAGTTAAAACAATATTATCCTGAGCTTGCATCCATTATACCCCCTTTAAATTTATTCATTGTGACATAAAACTAATGTGTACTGGGCTTACCTCTACTGCAATCCATAGGTGACTTCTAGTGCTAACATGTCTATCGCCATTGTTGGGGATGAATTGAATATTTTACCTAGGATTGAACAACAAAGATTACTATTTCTGAAGGTGCATCAAAACTTAGTACATCAAATATTGCAACTATGCACTTGGTGACTCCATTGATGCGAATCCACTGGCGACTCCACTGTTTCTGTTGTGGATTCTAGAGGCAAACACATGAGGTCTACTCCACAACTGCCTCTAACGAAACTTGAAGCGGACCCAGAGAAAATTATCAAAAAGGGAAAGGCCCTTTGAGAAAGTAATTCTACTGTTGAACCAAGCATTTCTGATGTTTTTTATTATCCTCTTGTAGAAACTCTGAAATCTACTTCTCATTTTCCTATTATACTGTTTGTTGGAGTTTCCCGAAGTTTAAATTTTGGGAGTGTTCCTGTTGAGTTTTCTCCTCCTGGTTTTGGATTGGAAGGAGAAATCTTTGTCACTCCTATTTCCACTGAGATTGTACCTTGGTCTAGACCCTAGACCTCAGAATGTTTCCCCATTCCAGGATTTACCACCCCTCCTCCTATTGTTGTTGTTGCTACTATAGAAATGGAAACCTCTTATCCCTCAATCCCTGAAGCTTTTTCCCCAAATCCTCCATTGTTTCCCTTTCATCCCGAAAGTTTAGTTCCAGTCTCCCCTATTCGAACCCCTTCCCCTCCTAGTTCTCCTCCACGTATCATCCCTATGGAAGGAGCTAATCCCCCCAAAAATGGAATGGACACTATAGTTGCTACCAAATACACCCCTCTCATTTTGCCTCAACCTCTTAATTCCCTCCCACTGGGTGGCTACCTTAAGAAGCTACCTAAGTTCATTGGGGAGGGAGATATTACTATAGAGGAGCACCTTGAAAATTTATATAGTTATGATGATAACTATGTCATAGTAGATGAAGATGCATGGATGAGGATTTTTGTCCATAGTATTGATGGAGAAGCCATGAAGTGGTTACGAGCCCTGACCCCTAGATCCATTGATGGGATTGAGGCTTTAGATGATGTCTTCTTGAGACAATGGGGGGATAAAAAATACTTCATGTATTATATCTACGAGTTCAGGTCCCTACAGAGAAAAGAGGGAGAGTCTGTCTCTTACTTCTCCAAAAGATTCAACAAAATGTACAATAAGATCCCTGTTGAGATAAAGCCTACAGAAGCCTCTGCCAAAATTACATATGCTATTGATTTTGACCTTGACTTTTGCCTCCTGTTAAGAGAGAGAAGAGCTACCTCCTTGGCTCATATGCAAGATGTAGCCCTGGAAGTAGATTCTAACGTATTGGCAATTGACTGAATCAGAATTAAGGTTGACAGAGATAGAGGAAGGGGAAGATCTGAAGCCTCAACCTCTAGTTCTTCTGACCTCCCCCCTCAAATGGACATAGTAACTAAGTTACTAAAATCACTTTCGTCTAGAATGGAAAGGTTGGAATTAAAGGGGAATAAAACATACAAAAATCCTCAGAATGTTGATAATAGAGGCAACTTCAGGATGCTGAATAACAATTCTCCTCATATTATGCAAAGAGAGCCTTGGAACAGAGATAGGGATGATCAAAAAATCTAGACCCCTCTTCAAAACAACCTTGTTGCAGACGATGGTGGAGAGGAAGAGGACCTCGACCCAGAAATCCATTATCTTGAAGACACACCCTATTCTCCTCACTTAAATCAAGCAACGTACAAGGAGTCTCTCATGGATATATAATTAAATGAGCTGAGAAAGGGGGATAATGCCAGCGACAGCCCAAATAGATATAAACTTAGGTCCAAGAAGAAAGGAGAAAGTCCTGATGTTCTCGATCGGTCTACTAGAGAAGAAAAACCTACTGAATATGTAGCAAGAAACAACAAGGAGAAGAAAACATAGAACCCCCGACCAGTAGTCAAAGGTCCTATCCCAGAGGTAAAATAAATTCTAAAACCCCCCTCTTATTTTAACTTTGAGCATGAAATTCAAAATATTAGGATTCTTGTCCCCCTTTCAGAGCTGGTCAAGCATGAAAACATTAAGAGATTCCTATCTAAGTTGTTGCTACCTGAAACCTTGAATCATCCCATGGAATCAATCAATTTGAAAGACAATAATTCAACGGTCATCTTAGGTCCCATGGTAGAAGATAGAGACGATTCATCCCCTCCCTTCTACACATCATTGAACATACATGATAAGGTACTTCATAGCATTTTGATGGATTCAGGGGCCTCTCATAATCTCATTCCCAAAACTATAATCGAAGAACTAGGACTATAAATCACAAAAGCATACCATGACTTGTATTCTTTTGATTCAAGGAGGGTGCAATGTCTTGGGGTTATCAAAGATCTGGTTGTGACCTTGTTCCAATTTATCATGAAAAGTATGGTCATGGATATCATGGTGGTTGATGTTCCTCCCAAGTTCGGCATGGTATTGTTAAGATATTGGATAAAAAGACTTGGGGGAACCTTGCAGATGGACCTCACATATGATACTATTTCTATGTTTGGGGGGGGGCATATAAGACTGTATAGAGAAGATCAATTGGTTTATATCATTAGTGATGAAGCACACCCCACCAATCATCCTATTTTTTCCCTTGATACCGATTTGGGATCCAACTTGTTGCAACTCACCAATGCCCTTGAGCCTCCTCTTGAAATCAGAAAGCAATCCCTCACTCCCTGTGAAGATTCTCCTCTGACAGCCCCTGTTTTGAAAATGTATTTTGATGTAGCCTCTTCTAGAGAAGGTGATGGAGATAGAGTGGTGTTTGTCTCACCTGTTCAAGAAATTATATCTCTGTCATACAAACTAGAATTTAAAGCTACCAACAATGTGGCAGAATATGAAGCTCTTGTTTTGGGTTTAAAGGCTGCAAAAGACATGGGAATCAAAGAGATATCAATGTTTGGGGATACTAAGCTGATTACCCAGAATATCAAAAATATTTATCAGTCCAAACACCCTCGGATCAGAAGTCACAGAAATGAAGTATGGGACCTCATTGACAGTTTTTTCTCGGCTTTCAACATTTCATTCATTCCAAGATAATAAAATGTCATGGTTGATTCTTTGGTTGTTTTAGCAAGCAATTTTAGAATCCCTCTGCCACCTAAACTCAGGTATGATGTAGAAGTGAAATATAGGCCCTCTATACTTGACAATGTCAAGAATTGGAAAGTGTTTGAGGATGACCTGGAACTCAAAAGATTCTTGGAACCCATTGATGAGTTTTCTGCATTACACATTGATCAAGATCCAGATTCTGAAATAGATCCTCAAGCTAATGCTTTTCTGAACAAGATTGGTGATCATCATATCATCCAATTGCCTAGCAATCACATTCCAAAGGGACTATTTCCTTTGGAAAGACTCTTTGATAGAACTGATGTGGAAGTAAAGGGTAAGATTTCAAATGAGGATGTTGATGTAGCTGAGTGCAATATTGGCACAAAGAAGAATCCCAAATTTGTCAAGTTGTCAACCAGTTTGTCAAAGGAGCAGAGGGCCAAGTATGTTGAACTGTTAAGGGAATTTCCTGATGTGTTTGCCTGGAACTATGAAGACCTCAGAACATATGACACAAGTGTCATTGAACACAAGATCCCATTGAAAGAGGAATCCAAACCATTTAGGTAGAAATTAAGACAGATAAATCCTATGTTGCTTCTTGTTATGGAGAAGGAGGTAAAGAATCTTCTGGATGCCCAAATCATTGTCCCCCTAAGATATTCTGAATGGGTGGACAACCTGGTCCTAGTACGGAAGAAGAATGGAGAAATCAAACTCTGTGTTGATTTTAGGAACATGAACATAAGCTCCAAGAAGGACAATTACCCACTGCCAAAGATGGAACACATATTGCAAAGGGTAAAAAGTGCATCTAGGATTTCCATGATTGATGGATTGTTTGGATACAATCAAATATCTTTCCTTCCTAAAGATAGAGAAAACACATCCTTCACCACTTCTTGGTTCACATTCATGTATGCCAAAATTCCCTTTGGATTAATGAACGCAGGAGCAACCTTTCATTGAGCCAGGGACAACGCCTTCATTGGATAAAAAGATAAATTTGTGGTCATATATCTATATGAAATTACAGTATTCTTCAGTTCTGATAAAGAGCATTGTTATCATCTAAGAAAGGTCTTTTTGAAATGCAAAAACATTGGTCTCTCCCTAAATCCCAAAAAGTCTCTATTTTCCATGAAAGAGGGAAAATTATTGGGGCATATAGTATCAGCTGAGGGGGTCAGGATTGATTCAAGAAGAGTGGAAGCTATTCAAACCTTGTCAGTTCTGAGATCCAAGAAAGAAGTTTAGTACTTCTTGGGAAAAATCAATTTTCTGAGAAGGTTTGTTTCAAATTTTACTGAATTGGTGAAGCATATCACATTCATGCTCAGGAGGGGAAACGAAGTAAGATGGATTGTTGAGTCTAGAGAATCCTTAAACCAAGTAAATAAGGCACTAACTGAAGCACCTGTGATTGTCAGTCCTGATTATTCCAAGGATTTTCTGATTTTCTCTTTTTCCTCATTTGACACAGTGTCCATTGTTTTACTACAAAAGAATGATGCAAGGCCAAAACAACCTATTTCCTTTTTCAGCAGGGCATTGAGGGATACAGAAGCCAAATATGACATCATGGAGAAACATGCCTATTCCATGGTGAAATATCTAAAATCTTTCAGAGTTTATGATTTGCATTCAAAGATCATGGATTATGTTACTTCAGTTTCTATGAAGGACATTCTCGTTTAGACTGACATTGACGGGAGAATGAGCAGGTGGATTGTGAAAATCCTCAAATTTGACCTGGAAATAAAACCCACCAAATTAGTTAAAGGCCAAGGTTTATACAAGATGTTGGCTGAATCTAATTGTAAAGATTCGGGGGTTAACTTCATCAACACTTGCTTAGAAAATCAATAGGATAAAGTATCTGATAAAGGCCCTCAAGACAACCCCCCATTGGAAGAATGCACTTGGTACAAAGATATTATATATTTTCTGCAAATGTTGCGACCCCCTGATGGTATGTGAAAAATCAAGGCAAGAGCTTTAAAGCTCAAAGAAATTAGATATTTCCTTATTGATAAGATCTTGTATTGGAAAGATCCTTTGGGAGTACTTTTAAGATGTCTAGACCCACAGGAGGCCCAAAATATTATATTTGATTTCCATGAAAACCTATGTGGGGGAAATCATTTCTGGAAAACCACAACCTACAAAATTCTCAGGGTTGAGTACTACTGGCCTACTCTATTCACTGATGTCTGTGCAAAAAATAGGGCTTGTATCAAATGTAAGAAATTCTTTGGGAAGCAGCAACTCAGGTCTATGCCATGGAAGCCTGTACTAGCTTCAGGCCCCTTTCAGTAGTGGAACATAGACTTTATTGGGGAAATTCATCCTGCTTCAATAGGTTAGCACAGATGGATATTAACTCCAATAGATTATTTCACCAAGTGGATAGAAGTTATCCCCACAAGGAGCGCTTCTCAAAAAGTAATCATTGGTTTTCTTGAAGATATTTTGGCAAGGTTTGGTTGTCTGAACATAATTGTCACTGATAATGTTGCATCCTTCAAGGTTGAACCAATGACCAAGTTTTGTGAGAAGTTTAGAATTTCATTGATCCACTCCACCCCTTAGAATCCACAAGGAAATAGATTAACAGATTCCTCTAACAAAATCCTAATAAAGATCATCAAAAGACTCTTAGAAGAGAATAAGAAAGCATGGCATTCAAAGCTCAAATTTTCTCTGTGGGATGATAGAATGACAACAAAGAGGTCTTTGGGCATCTCTCATTTCCAACTAGTATATGGGACTGGAGAATTTTTTCCTTCTCATCTTGCCCTGCCTATAGTGAAATTCTTCCAAGACTACCAAGGAGATCCTGATGACATGATCAGGAGAATTCATCAGCTGGTAGAAGTACAATAGACTAGAGAGAAGGTGATGGGAAGAGTGCATGACCGTCATTAGAAAATCAAGAAGGCCTTTGACAGGAAAGGAATTAAAGAGGATATCCAACTGGGAGATCTAGTACTCAAGTGGGATGCACCCAGACAAGAGAAGGGAAAGCATGGAAAATTTGAATCCCTTTGGATCGCCCCCTTCCAAATCTGTGAGAAGTTCCCAAATAACACTTATAGGTTGCAAGATTTGGAGGGAGACAAAGTCTTTGGTGGCCCTGTAAATGGGCACTTCCTAAAAATATTTTTTATTTAAATTTGTAGTCGGCGTCCCGCCATTGTAAATACCATTCATGTTTTGTTTTTAATAGAAGACTGCACAACCCAACACTAAGGCACTGAAGCCACATAAAGATTTCTTAGATCCTCGTAGGCAGGAATCTATCCCCCATGCAGCCTAATGTTATCACATAAACTTGTCAAAACCTTAAGGTTTTGTGGTTTCTAACTAAGTCCTTATTTTTTCTTGTCTCTCCTTTTGTAGACCTGATTGTAATTTTCCCCTCTCGACTTGTAGTTTTTCTTCTATCTTCCTTCATCTGATTGATCGACGTGTTTTCCTTGTCGGATCATCTGAGAACTGTTAGTCCTAATCCCTTATGTTTTACCTAACGATGATTACTTCTCTCCTTACCTCTTTCGATGGTCCTTTTATCTTCCCGAGCCCTTGGCTACTCATTCAAGTTATCTGCATAGGCCGCAATTGTGAGCAGCAAGCGCAACACTTGAAACAGTGTGATATATAAAATCAAATCAAGTGAATGGTAAAGATCAGCTTTCAATGGCAGATATCCTTCGAGCAGATCATATCAACGACCATCGGGTGATGGGGACCATACAATTGCATAAAGTATAGCATCAACCAGAGGTCTAAAATCGTGAGGCCATCCTAGTCGTTGATCTTGAGAGATGCATAGTGCAGGATCAAAATTTCACTGACTCGTGGAATGGAGTATTCAAAGCGAAGAGTCTTAAGGACTCATGAAACATGAAATCATGATATAATCTGGGCCACCCATTTCAGAAGGACATGTGGCATAGGATCTGAACCGCAGAAAAAGTATTATCAGAAGGGTTGAGTTGAGAAGGGCCGATGGTCCGAGGTCCCAAAATGTTGATATGATTTGGGATGTCTGATGCAAAGAGATGTGTGTCACCCAATCCGATCTATCATGATTTCGTGAATTGGAAATTTCAGCATGGAGAACGATGTGAACTAGTGATAGCGACGTGCCTGAGAGTTAGGCCCACGATCACAGCCCAGATTCATATAGAAAGTGGGGCCCAAGGAAAGATAATCACACATTTAAGAAACAGGTAGCTAAGTTTGTTCTAGGGAATGATCTTGGTCATCAGATGTAAGGAAAATCCGACCATTGATTGAGATGGGTCGTTTCATGTTTTCAGGTAGCATAATATTTGAAATCAAGGGGAGTGGAAACTCCCAAAATGTGAAATCCCAAAATTTCATATGGGGAAAGTGCGGGGTCGCAGCCCATGGTCACGTGGGGCAAAGGGAATGGAGCCACATGAAATATCAAAGCACTCGAGTTGGTCACAAAGGTGACTTGAAGTCGTTTCATGTTTTCAGGTAGCATAATATTTGAAATCAAGGGGAGTGGAAACTCCCAAAATGTGAAATCCCAAAATTTCATATGGGGAAAGTGCGGGGTCGCAGCCCATGGTCATGTGGGGCAAAGGGAATGGAGCCACATGAAATATCAAAGCACTCAAGTTGGTCACAAAGAAGGATCAATGTGGCCTCAAGATGCCAGAATTGCCTCAAAGGAATTGTGAGCTCGCTTGGAACATTCATGGGTGTTAGGCCTCATCCTAATCATAATAAAAGTAGTTAATTAAAATGGGGAAGGTGGTTGAAACCTAGTTTCACCACATAAATGGACCTATGATGAAGCTGAGAAATATTTGAATGATTGCCACTCTGGAGCATGTGGAAGTCATATGTCTGGGTATGCTACTGCCCAAAATATCTTACAAGTTTTTTTTTCCTGGCCTTCATTGTTTAAATATTGCATTACTACCATCCAAAAATTTCACGCTTGTCAAACCTATAACAATAAGATTTGATCTCACCCTGCTCCTCTTCACCCTACCATTTTCATTGGTCCATTTGCTAAATGGGGCATTGACTTCATGACATGTAACCCTCACTCGGTTGGGGGGTCATGGATACATTATTGTAGCTATGGATTATTTCACTAAGTGGGCCGAGGCGATGCCTACATTTGATAATACTAGGAAAACTACAGTGTTGTTCATATTCAATCATATCATTACTATATTTGGTGTCCCTCAATCCATTTGTTCATATTCAATCATATCATTACTATATTTGGTGTCCCTCAATCCATCATTACTGATCATAGTATTCATTTGTGTAATTTCATGATGTCTAAACTTTCTGCGAAGTTGGGTCTTCACCATGAAAACTCAACCCCCTATTATCCGCAGGCCAATGGCCAGGTTGAACTAACTAACATTTCTCACTACTATGCTTCGATGGATGGCAGGAATTCATAAGTCAAATTGGCACACAATGTTGTTGTCAGCATTATGGTCCTATCAAACATTTGTTAAGTCTTCCACGAGATTCACACCTTTCCAGTTAGTATTTGGTATCGAAGCAATTTTGTCGATTGAATGTGAAATCCCATATTTGAAATTAGTCGACGAACTTCTCCCTAACACCTCTGCCGAAGAGGAACGTCTTTTGTACTTTATGCAATTAGAAGAAACTCATTGTGATGCTTCTGTAGTTATTGAAACTTATAAAAATCATGTTAAAGCCCAATATGAAAAGCATGTCAAGCCACATGTTTTTTCTGAAG